>CM008280.1:10771528-11054652 GCA_002319775.1 Fagopyrum tataricum
TTTTACATGAGAAAGGAAGTAATATTTCAAACGATCCCATGTAGAGTGGTAAAATGAACCCGGTTCAAGAGATCAATCAAAATGAAGCATCTAGTAGTGGAAGTAAAGATCAAGCTAAGGAGAAGGATGAGACCCACACTATTACATCAAGTACACAAGAGACTTTGCCGCTGTAAAGAAGCATACTTCTGATGCTATTGAGAAAGATAAGTCTATAAGATAGCCCGTGTTTATATCAACATTAGGTAACTCGACTCTAAACAATGACATTGATAGCAAGAAAAATACTCTTAACAAACTTAAGAATGATGCTAGAAGAGCTGTGTGGAGAGCTAAAAAAACTGAAGAAATTAGCGTTAACCCAAGGGAAACTAAGAGGCAACGGCAAGAAAGGGGGACATTGGAACACCTTGATCAACATGGAAAAACCCAATGCCCGAAACCCGAACTCCAAGTATTGTTTCAACTTCTGCAACCTCTAGTGAAGGGTATAGTAATGAAACGGTAGCCATGAATCTTCCTACCATTAATAGTATGATTGAGGTGGAGAATATTGGTTTGCAAAGAACCCGAGATGAGGAGAGCAAAAGGATTGTCCAGAGTGTCAACAATACCCATCAAAATGTAGAATTTGGTAATGAAGATATGATGGAAGAAACTAGTGCAGAAGGTAGTCTGATCCCTGATCAGTCGGGTATGTAACTTCGCTGTACCCACTATTGGTTTCTGTGTATTATCCTTTCTATGTTTATGATGAATTGCCTCTTATGAAATGTTTTCGGAGCATGTAAGAATGGGTTTCGACGTGCTATTAAATACCTTTGTTGACATCATGATATTGATGTTTTGGCTGTCTTTAAACCTCGTACCTTGGGTGATAGAGCTCAGAGGATTTGTGATCGTCTTAACTTCTCGGGATGTTTTCGATTTGAAGCTAGTGATTTTGAGGGCGGAGTGTGGTTCCTTTGGAACAGTGAGAAAATTCAACTTAGCATTGTTAATAGTAACAAGTGTTTCATCCATGCGAATGTTTCCAGTGGAGCTAATCTTTATCACTTGATTGCTGTCTATGCCGCTCCTGATCCACTAGACGGAAAGATTTCCGGATTGACACTGATAAGGAGTTGAGCGACATTTCTGAGCCGTATATCATTGGTGGGGATTTTAATTGTATCCGTTTTTTACATGAGAGAAAGGGAGGTTTTAGTAAGCTGCATGAAGACACTAGTATTTATAATGATTTGGTCCAAAGTCATGGACTAATCAATTTGGGTTATTACGGTGCAGACTTTACTTGGGATGATGGAAATTCGGCAAACAGGAATATCTATAAAAGATTAGATGAGTCTTCATGAATAGAGAGTGCCGTTTGATCGAGCAGAGGCGCATGTTAGACATCTTGCCCGGTTTTTTGTCTGATCACTCCCCGCTTCTTCTCACCTTGGATCCTTCACTCAACATCAAACGTGAAATAAGACCGTTTAGATTCGAGGCTGCTTGGATGTCATATCGGGATTTCCAGCCTATGGAGGAGATGTGTTGTTTTTTCAACCCGGAGGTAAACTTGATATCCCTAAACTTAAAGATTCTCTTCTAACTTGGAATAGGTATGTGTTTGCTAATGTCTTTTGCATGAAGCAGGAGGTCCTTTCTAAACTCGCTAAAGTTCAAGAGCGTCTATGTCATAATAGGTCAAACCGTCTTGTCAGTGAGGAAAAGAAGTTGAAAGCTGATATTGCTTGTATTCTAGAGTAGGAAGAGCTACTTTGGTTCCAAAAGTCTCGGTAGATGTTGCTCAAATATGGTGACCGGAACACAAGCTACTATTATACCTCAACCATCATTAAAATAATCCGAAATAGGGTGGTGGGTTTGAATTTGAATAATGGCGATTGGGTGATGATTAGGAGACTTGAAAAGCATGTAGTAGATTACTTTAGAAAGTTATACAACCTAGAGGATGCACTCCCTCTTCACCCTTGTCGGATCGAGACAATGGAGTTTTCTACTGTTGAACAGGAATAACCTTAAGGCTCCAATTGGTATGGATGAAGTGTGGACTGTACCTAAGAGTATGGGATCGTTCAATCTCCCGATATTGATGGGTTCCAACCAGTGTTTTTCAGAAATATTGGAGCATTGAAGGTCTTTTGGTGAAAGAGGAGGTTACCTAGTTCTTTGATGATCAACATCTTTCTCCGTGGATCAACGATACTCTCATCTCGCTTATTACCAAAGTGGGAAAATTGGAGTTTATAAGTCAATACCGACCTATCGCCCTCAACAACGTTAGCTATAAGAGTACTTCAAAAGTCTTGGTTCAACGTATGTAGAGAGTCATTGGTCAGCTTGTGAGACCAACTCAAGGGAGCTTTATACCATGACATTTAATCCAGAATAATATTGTTCTGATGTAGGAGGTCGTTCATTCCATGGGAGAAAAAAACGAGTAAACAATGGATGCTTCTCAAACTTGATCTCGAGAAGGCTTACAATAGGATAATATGGGACTTCATTAAGGACACTATTGTCGTGGCAGGGTTCCCTGCTGAATAGAGTAAGATGACCCAAGAGTTATTACAACCACTAGGATGCAACTTATCTGGAATGGGGAGCTTACATAGCATTTTCTCCCTGAAAGAGGTATTAGACAAAGAGATCCGATCTCCCTCTATTTGTTTGTTTTTTGTGTGGAGCGTCTCAGTCACCTAATACTGGAATCATTTGAAAAAGGTGATTGGAAATGTATTGTTCTCTCCCGAGGAGGACCTCCGTTATCTCATTTGTTTTTCATACGATATCACTCTTTTTGCGAAATCCTACGTCTCCTAGATGAGAGTTATTATGAGATGTATTGATATTTTTTGCAAAGCCTCACGTCAGAAGGTCAACATTCAAAAATCAAAAATCTATCTCTCCCCTAACGTTTCTGGGTCGGTTAAAAACTCGGGCCCAATAAGCACCACATTTGATAATAATAAAAAAATTGAACTCTAGGCCTTTGGGTTCCTCTGCGATGCTGGCTGGAGAACTTTCAGATTTATCTTAAGGCTAAATGGACATGAGATTTTCGATTTTGGTTAAAATTTGAACTCATGAAAACTCTTAATTTGCATTGGTTATATTTATAAGTTGATTTAATCCTCGGTACAACTTCACATAAGCTAACATGACTTTTTATGCCAGTCCTTCCGATGCGATTTATTTGGCATTGTATTTTATCACCGGGGCCACCGATCACGAGGCTCTAAAATCTCGCAAGTGAATGAAAAAGACAAACTCCAAGTCGAAAATAATAACCTTTTTATTAAGGTAGTTTTTTTTATGTCAATCCTTTTATAATCTCATTGCTTCATTAATATTCGCAAGTGAATAAAAGAGACCTAAACAACAATATTAAAAGGTTGAGTGGAGTTGAGGTGACTAAAACCCTCAACAACTATCTTAGGGTGCTTATCCTCCAAGGGAGGGTTAACAAAGCTACCTATTCTTCTCTCTTTGATAAAATTAACCAAAAGCTCACCGGGTGGAAAAGCAAAACCCTAAGCTTTGCGGGACGTGTGACCTTGACTAAGACGGTTCTTAAGTCTATCAGGTTTACTCTATGACCACTTTTATGCTTCTGGTTAATGTTTGTGACAATATGGATAGAATTTGTCGGAACTTTGTGTGGGGACAAACATAAGGGAAACGGAAAATGCGTACTGTTAGATGGGAGGAATTCTGTCTCCCTAAAGATCGTGGCAGGTTTGGCACCACATGTATGCAGATTACCAACAAAGTTGATGCACCCTTGGATGTCCCTTTTACGTTGACCATAGACGATGAGGACGAGGCTTTGAGGGTTCGCTCAGATGAACCGCTCACCCGCTCCCGAGCCAAGGNCCCTCAAGGATGCGGCGGAGGATTGGTACTATCACCTTCCATCCGGTAGTATCGATTCATGGGACAACCTCCACAAGGCCTTTTTGGAGAAGTACTTCCCCGCAAAGAAGGCCAATAGCTTGAAGAAGGCGATTAAGCAACGATCGAGCAAGAGCGGACGAAACTCTTTATGAGTACTTCGAACGCTTCGCGAGATTGAGATCCAGCTGTCCTTTCCATGGGTATTCTACCCAAGATCTAGTCTTGTACTTGTACAATGGCTTACTAGACAATGAGAGGAGGATCGTGGACGCCGCTTGTGGAGGAAACATTCTAAACTCCACCCCCGAGCTAGCTTTGGACAAAATTCAGGAATTGGCGGAGGGAACAAGAAACTTTGGTAGGACTTCTACCAAAAAAGGGGTACATGCTATACACCCGGCCAACCTGAGATATCCACGGAGATTGCCGAGCTAAAAGAAATGGTGAAGAGGCTCACCTTGATGGGAACTCCACAACAACTCAAGGCTTGTGGAGTATGTGCCGATCCCTTCCATCCCACGGACTTGTGCCCACAAGTTCAAGATGAAGCAGCCGAGGTGAATGCTATCGGGTATGGACAACAGCAGCAACGACAACGGGACACCATATGCTCAAAATTACATGCCGGGTTGGCGTGATCAACAAAACTATCGTGGAGGGACCAACAAAACCAACAACAACAACAGCCTCGCCAAGGTAAGTCCCAATCCACTGATGATATGTTACATGTTTTGACTAAACACTTTGCTACTCATGTCCAAACCACAGAATCTAGCATCAAGAATCTTGAGAAACAGGTTGGACAAATGGCGGAAGCCATCACAAGGAAGCTCGATCCTCGGGGAACCTGCCTTCCCAGACCGTCGTGAACCCAAGGAGAATGTTAGTGCTCTAACATTAAGAAGCGGAAGGCAAGTACAGCCAAAGACAGCTTTGGTTCCAAAGGAAGCGTCCTCTGACGCTAATCCGCCCCTGCGGCTGGATAACCCCGCCCCGCGGATGGAGAACCCGCCCCTGCGGCTGGATGACACCGCCCCTGCGGTTAAGACGTCAGAGAGTTCTTTGGAGGAGGATTCTTACATCCGTCCAAATTTCCCACCATTATATGCTGAGAAACCACCGGCCCCCTTTCCGGAAGCACTCAGGGAGCGAAGGGTGATTGAGGATAAGGATCTTTTTGATACTTTCTCAAAATGCGAGGTAAATATCCCTCTTCTAAAACTTGTGAAAAGCATTCCTAAGTATGCTCGGTTCTTGAAGGAGCTATGCACGGTCAAGAGAAACCAAAAACTGAAGGGGAAACAAAAGGTCCAAGTAAGTGAGCATGTCTCTGCGATTTTCCAACGACGGATGCCCAAGAAATGTAGTGATCCCGGCATGGTAAGTATCCCTTGTGTCATAGGTGAAACTCGTTTCGATAAAGCCATGCTAGACTTAGGTGCATCGATAAACGTGCTTCCTTATTCTATCTATCAATCACTTGGTCTTGGACCACTGAATGAAACTCGAATTGTCGTCCAATTAGCCGATAGGTCTAATGTGTATCCTAAAGGAATAATTGAAGATGTTTTTGTAATGGTTGACAACTTGATTTTTCCGGCAGATTTCTTTGTTTTAGACATGGAACATGATACGCATGCTGCACCCATTTTGTTAGGAAGACCTTTCTTGAAAACGGCTAGAACAAAAATAGATTATGTAAGTGGAAAATTGAGCATGGAATTTGATGGTGAGATTATTGAATTTAACATATATGATGCCATGAAACACCCCATTGATGACCATTCTTTATGCTCTATTGACATAATTGAACCAATTGTGCAAGATGTGTTTAACATTTCCGATTTTGATGAACTAAAAAGTATAATTGAAAATGACATTGATGCTCATAAATCGGAATATGTTTTGACCTCTACTATGCAAGATGTTCTAGCCCAAGTGGATAGCCACACAAGGCTCCCATCACACCTTTGGCCATTGGGCCCACTCTACTAACCTCAAGCGAGAAGCTTGTTCCTTCAATTGTGCAGGCCCCGGAGATAGAACTAAAGGAACTTCCCCAACATCTCAAATATGCATTCCTTGGAGACAATGACACATTGCCCGTAATTGTTTCTAGCAAGTTGTCTCCTCAACAAGAAGAGAAGTTGGTGGAAATGCTTAAAGAGCACAAGACGGCTCTTGGGTGGACTATAGCGGACATAAAAGGGATTAGTCCCTCCACTTGCATGCACCGGATCCTCCTTGAGGAAGATGCAAAACCCTCAAGGCAACCTCAAAGGCGGCTCAACCCGCCCATGATGGATGTTGTGAAAAAGGAAGTTTTGAAGCTCCTTCAAGCGGACATGATTTTTCCAATCTCGGATAGCAAATGGGTTAGTCCAACACAAGTTGTTCCGAAAAAGGGAGGAATCACCATGGTGGAGAACCAACATGGAGAAATGGTGCCAAGTAAGACTCAAACCGGATGGAGGGTTTGTATCGACTACCGTAAGTTGAACACGGTAACTAGAAAGGACCACTTCCCTCTCCCATTTATCGATCAAATGCTTGAACGTCTTGCGGGACACCCTTACTACTGTTTCTTAGATGGGTATTCAGGTTATTTTCAAATAGCCATAGCCCCGGAGGATCAAGAGAAAACAACCTTTACATGTCCTTTTGGCACTTTTGCGTACCGTAGAATGCCATTTGGACTATGTAATGCTCCCGGCACCTTCCAACGGTGCATGATAAGTATTTTTTCTGAATACATTGAAAACTTTATTGAAATTTTTATGGATGATTTCACCGTTCATGGAAATAGTTTTGATGCATGTCTAGGACACTTAAACCTTGTTCTTAAAAGATGTGTAGAAACCAACTTAGTTCTCAATTCTGAAAAATGTCATTTTATGGTGGAGCAAGGAATTGTACTAGGCCACATAATCTCATCTAAAGGAATAGAAGTAGACAAAGCTAAAATTGATGTTATCCAAACTTTACCTTATCCTACTAATGTGCGTGAAATCCGATCCTTTTTAGGTCATGCAGGGTTTTACCGGCGGTTCATCAAGGATTTCTCAAAGATCTCCGCACCGTTGTGTGAACTTTTGAAGAAGGATGCCACTTTCATAGTAGATGAGGAATGCAAGAAGGCCTTTGACACATTGAAAGAATGCCTCACACGTGCTCCAATAATCCAATCACCGAATTGGGAGAAGCCATTTGAGATAATGTGTGACGCTAGTGATTACGCTGTAGGGGCGGTTTTGGGACAAAAGGACGGGAAAGCCTCACATGTAATCCACTACGCATCAATGACCTTGAACGGAGCTCAAAGGAACTACTCTACCACCGAAAAGGAAATGTTGGCCGTGGTCTTTGCCCTGGAAAAATTCAGGCAGTACTTGCTAGGTGTCAAGGTAATAGTGTACACTGACCATGCAGCGTTACGCTATCTCATGACTAAGAAGGAGACCAAGCCAAGGTTGATTCGTTGGGTCCTACTTCTAAGTGAGTTTAACTTAGAAATCCGGGACAAGAAAGGAGCGAGAACCTTGTGGCTGATCACCTAAGTCGGTTGATATTAGAGGAGGAAGATCCAGCAGAAGGAAAGGCCAGTCTAGGAAGTTTCCCGGACGATACCTTCTACACAACTCTCTGTTGTGTAACCGCACCCGCGGCCGAAGAGGACCGCCCCCGCGGCAACCCGCCCGCGGCGTGATCTGGCCGCCCCAGCGGAATACCCTGCAGACGTGTTGTGTAAGCTCCATTCCTTTAAGCCGTGGTTTGCTGACCTCGTGAACTTTCTTGTGAGAGGCGAGTATCCACCAGATTTCACCAAAGCTCAGAGGGAAAAGGTGAAAGCCGAGGCTAGGCACTATGTTTGGGACGATCCCTACTTGTGGAAACATTGTAGTGATCAAGTAATTCGACGTTGCATTCCGGACAACGAGGTACAATCTGTCCTATCATTTTGTCATTCCGAAGCATGTGGAGGTCATTTTGGGGCTAACAAAACGGCTAGGAAGGTACTAGAAGCTGGTTTCTTTTGGCCACACATTTTTCGAGATGCTTATGCGTTTTGTAAAGTGTGTGATAGGTGTCAAAGGATAGGTAATATCTCTAGGAGAAATGAAATGCCTCAATCGTCGCTTATTTTTTGTGAAATTTTTGACGTTTGGGGAATAGATTTTATGGGCCCCTTTCCTAACTCCTTTGGGAATATTTATATATTACTTGCGGTGGACTATGTTTCCAAGTGGGTGGAAGCAAAGGCCACCAAAACTGATGACTCTAAAGTTGTGGCAGATTTTCTTAAGGATACCATCTTTGCAAGATTCGGCATCCCTAAAGCTTTGATAAGCGATAGAGGAACGCACTTTTGCAACAAGACGATCACCGCCCTCCTCAAGAAGTATCATGTTCACCAACGGGTTTCCACGGCGTACCACCCACAAACCAAATGGGCCAAGCGGAAGTGTCAAATCGAGAGATCAAGACGATCCTTGAAAAGACGGTTACCCCCGGAAGGAAGGATTGGAGCTTAAGGCTCAACGATGCCTTGTTGGGCATACCGCACGGCGTACAAGACCCCAATTGGGATGTCACCATTCCGGCTTGTGTTTGGAAAGGCGTGTCACCTACCGGTGGAGCTAGAACACAAGGCTTGTGGGCGCGTCAAAAAGTGCAACATGAACATGAATGAAGTTGGAGAATTCCGGAAACTCCAATTGCAAGAGCTTGAAGAATTGAGGCTCGATGCATATGACCATGCCACATCATACAAGGAAAAAACCAGGGCGTGGCATGACCGGAATATCCTCCGAAAGGACTTCCAAGCGGGTAGTAAAGTCCTTTTATTTCAATCACGTTTTAAAACTTTTTGCAGGAAAGCTTCGCTCAAGATGGACAGGTCCGTACGTCATAGCCGAAGTCCATCCACATGGTGCGGTGGATCTCTACGATCCACAAACACACAAAATCTTCAAAGTCAATGGACAAAGGCTCAAGCCATACCACGAAGGAATCAAAAATGATCCGATCGATGAGATGGTCTTGGAGGAAGCCTAAGCAGAGAATTGAAGCCCTTACGTCGAGCCAACGACGTAAAACAAAGGCGCTGCTCGGAGGCAAACCGAGAAAATAAGAGAAAAGGAGGTTTTAACGTTCTGTCAAGGAAACCGCACCCGCGGCCCAAAGTCACCGCCCCCCGCGGGTGAACCAGCGCTCCAAGCCCGCCTCCAGCGGCCTTGCCAGCGGAAGCACCACGCTGTCACCGCCCCCCGCGTGACAGACCCCCGCTCCCGCGGTTTTTCCTTGAACGAGCGCTCCCAGCGCCGCACCCAGCGCTGGGCCTGCGTCTCCACTTCCCTTGTCACCGCCCCTGCGGTAAAACCCAAAAAGAAAAAAAAATAGGATCGGGATTTTAAATCCCTAACCCACTCACTTTTCTCACTCCTCCTCACATTTCCTCTCTCAACACCCTCACTCTCCCTCACTCTCACGCCCCAGCGCCACCCAGCCACACCTTCCCTGCGCCGCCTCGTTCTCGCCGCTCCTGCGCCACCCTCGCTCCGCCCCCGCGGCTCAGCTCCACCGCCCCTGCGGATAAAAACAGAAGGTCGTCTACTCCCTTTTTTTGTGAAATTCTAATTCTTTTAATTGGAATGTGATTAGAATGGATGCCACACGAAAATATAAGATGACTGATAGGGAGAAAGCTCGATATGAGATTGTGCAAAACCGGCAAGTCTTTGCCACTCGGTTTTTGCACATTCCGACTTTGGAACAATTGGGCATGTTGGAAAGCATGAAATCTTTCCTCGACCATGCTGGGATCGGGGATTTACTTGAAAAAGAGTGCCAAAACGTACCCCGAACTGACCAGACAGTTCGTGGCTACATTTACCACGGAGTTAGAGGACCACGCCTGTGTCGGCCTCACTTTTAAATTCAACAAGAGGAAGTACACAGTCAACCTCTCTCAGTTACAGGAGGCCTTTGGGTGTCTAAGAACCCTTCGGATCAATGGTGGGAGGGACCTCCTACACAAGATTTAGTGGACTTTTGGCAAGCGGCTACCGGCTCTAACTTTCGAACGGGGGGTGAGTACAACAACAAACTCACTCACCCCTCTTTGAGGCTCCTGTCCAAGATCCTCATGTGTGTCTTCTGTGGACACAAAGAGGAGAACAAGGTCGCCCTCAAGGACCTTTACTTGCTTTACTCCTGTGTTGCGACATGTGACATCGTGCCAGATTGGATGAGTCTCTTCTTCTCCGCTTTGAGGCGGATTAGGAAGGATGAGCCGCGAGACATTGTAGGAGGTGGGATCATCTCCCTTATTGCGGAGCAAGTCATGGATTTGTCCGAGCTAGGGATGGGATGGCGATCCCATTTTATGACGAGGCCCTTCTTCGGCGGTGCAAGCCTGAGGAGAGATGGTGAAAACCTCTCTGGTCATCTTTTTCAGATGGAGGTCACATCATCTACCTCCCCCGGCCGCTACCATTAGGAGATGAGCTCTCGATCTCTACATCGCCGCTGACCCCATCCCGAGCGATCACAGGTCGCTATTATTGAGGCGGCACGCGCGAGCTCCAGTAGGGTCCCACAGGAGGACCACATGTCCGTCGATGAGGAGATGCCCACCGCGGCGGCAGAGGATGACCCCCGCTCACGCCAGCCTGCTCGCTCAGATGGCGGCTCTGACCACGCAGCATCAGCAGTGGCAGACCGGCTACCAGACGACTATGCTCGAGCAGCAGCAGGTGTGGCAGGCAGATTTTGAGAGGAGGATGGAGGCTCAGCAGTTGGCTTGGCAAGCCAACTTTGAGACCTCTTACGCGGCGAGGATGGACGCACAGCAGGCCCGCCTTGACGGCTTGTACCAGCGTCAGGAGCACTTTTTCAGCCACTTCCCGTATCCTCCGGAGCACGGTCCGGATGGTCCATCCGGACCATCCCACTAGTGAGCCACATCTCTTGCCCTTCTCCATTTATTATCTTTGCTTTCATTTTCACACTTTGAGGGCAAAGCGTTTTCAAGTATGGGGGAGGGTATTTATCATGTATGTTTTTTTGAGTTTGTTTAATTTTTCTAGTCATTTGAATTTAATTTAAATTCAGCTTTGTAATTCATTTTTAAAAAAACAACAACAAAAAAAAAAAAAAAAAAAGAGAAAAAGCCAAAAGAATTGAGAAAAGGCAAGGAAATCCTTGGATAAACCGAAAACCCGAAAGGGGCGGTTTAGGTAAAAAGAAGGTAGTCCGACCAACTCTAGGTTGGTGCAAAAATTGGACTTGAGGGAGGTGAGACTTTTGGTGAGATCATCAATGAAAAAAAAAGAAGAGTGGCAAGGTGAAAACCCGAAAGGGCTCCTTGGCAAAATGAGCAATACCGAGTGTAGGTTCTCCTTCCGCGTTGGCGACATAAGAAGGGGAGTCATAAGGAGGATGTCCGGGTAGGTCACTCTTGGAGCAATAAGGATGGTAGTTTTTCTCACATTCTCTCATATTTCATTCTCTTTCTTTTTTTTCTCTCATTTTCTTTGCTTATTTTTTTCTCTTTTGTTCCTCATCTTTTATACTACGCCATACTTCCTGAGGCTTGTAAGCTGAATTGTTTGATGTGTTGTTTACTCGGGACGAGTAAAGAGTCTAAGTATGGGGGAGTTTGATAGGTGATGGAATCACTATCATTTTAGGTAGCTTTTAGAGTCGTTTTTATGTTTTTGAGTCAGTTTATATTGCTAATACTGTGATCCAGATAAAAGATTCAAAATTGAAGCAAAAGAAGGTATTAGCAACACTTAGGAGTTGAAGAAAATCGTCGAAGATCAGATTCTGGTGCACAACCATGAAGACCACCACCGAGAGCCGCAGCCAGCGTCTTCGCCGCGGCCATGAAGAGACATGTCACCGCCCCGCGGCCAACCCTGTCCGCCCCTGCGGTGACCCAGCCTGACGAAGCGAAGACGGCGCCCCAGCGCCCTTGCCTGCGGCCATGCCAGCGGCCTTGTGAAGCCGAAGATCCAGTGTCACCGCCCCCGCGGTGACTCTGGGCCGCCCCTGCGGATTATCACCAGAAGCGTTACGAAGTTAAAGAGTCAGACGTTTCAAGAGCATTCAAGGACCCGCCCCGCGGGTATGACGAGCCGCCCCCGCGGCCAAGAAGAAGTTGGAACGTTTTTGCCTAAACCGCCCCCGCGGCGCCCTTGGCCGCGGGTGCGGGTTAGCGTCAGAGGCTTTTACTCGGCTGTTTTCGACGACTTTAAGGACATTATTGTGCTGTTTGCAACCACTTTAATTCACCCTTAATGGTGGCTGTTAGCACAGCCTCTTTACTCCTTTTTAATGCATTTTGTAGTATAAATAGAGCCCTTGGCTTAGGTTATTTATATATCATTTTCCACACAAAACCTCTATATTCATAGTGTTCTTTGTAATGAGTTTCTAAACTCCCTTGGCTACATTGGGTGGATTGAAGCTGCATTATAAAGTGGTTGTAAGTTCTTTTTAAATAGAAGTTTTATTCAATATTTTTGTGTTATATTCCTTGTATTTAACTTAGTTTGCATGTTTTATTTTCTACTTAGTTTGATCACCTAAGTTGTATAATTGCATGCAAAAGGCTAGGATTAATTGATTCCGGGTTCGGGTCCTTAATCTAGTAGCAAACCCTTAGGTAAAAGCTGGTTGTGATTATTTAAGGGAAAGGAATTTAACTACATAATAAGATTAACGGGTTGTTTATCTTTTATGTATCTCTTTATCTTTGGTAGAATGCTAATTAGTGGTTTAATCTTGTAGGTTTACGGATTAATAAACTAGTTAAGTTGTGTTAATGCCGGTTGGCTTAATGCATAAATACGATCAAGATGAGAACAAATATTGAATACTTCTAAAAAGAACCAACCAATTTATATGTATGCTAAGATCCTACCTAGTGTAGTTCTTAAATCAATCTTGTTTTCACCAACATTATAATTGTCTTTGTCTTGTTTTAAACAATCCAAATTCCCCCCCCCCCCCCTTTGTTACCAAATCAATAACTAAAATTGAATAGAAACTTGTTCAACTCCCTTGGTTCGACCCTTACTTAATCACTATACATTGGTTAGTATTAAGTTCGGATTTAACTTGATAAGCTTATAATAACGACCTTAGGAAATAAGCCTTGTCAGCAGCCTCAGTGGCAGCCATATATTCAGCTTCAGTTGAAGATAAGGCAACCACAAACTGTTGTTGTGATTTCCAGGAAATACAATTACCAGCCCAAGTAAAAAACAGAGCAGTAGTATATTTCCTATTATCTTTATTACTTGCATAGTCAGAGTCCACATAGCCACACAACTCATCAAAAACTGTGTTTTTTTATAAACTAAGCACTTATTTTTGGTTTCATTCAAGTATCTCATCATATACTTCATAGCATCCCAATGTAACAAACCAGGATTAGACATGAGCCTACTTAGAACACTAATACCAAAAGCTAGGTCAGGTCTAGTGCAAAGCATAGCATACATCAAAGAACCAACAACAATATCATAAGGTACCTTCAACATTTTTGCTTTACTTTCAGGAGAAGTAGGACAATCCCTTTTAGACAACTCTAAGTGCCCTCCTAAGGGAACATGTGCAGGTTTAGAATTTTTCATGTGAAATTTAGCTAACACCTTTTGAACATAATCAGTTTGGGATAACAACATGGTCTTATTAGGCCTATCTCACATGATATTGATGCCTAATATTTTCTTAGCATTTCCAAGGTCTTTCATATCAAAATTATTTTTAAGATCATGCTTGACACCAGTAATGAGAACTTTAGAAGAAGAAATAATCAATATATCATCAACATATAGTAAAACATACAAAGGAGCATGATTTTTAATGTTCTTAAAATACAGACAAGTATCATATTCACTTCTAACAAATCTCAGTTTGATCATACAAGCATCAAATCTCAAGTTCCACTGTCGTGGAGACTGTTTTAGACCATAGATAGATTTTTTAAGCAAACATGCAGCATTGGGTCTATCTATATCAACAAAACCTTTTGGTTGAGACATATATATAGTTTCAACTAAGTCACCATGCAAGAAAGCAGTTTTAACATCCATCTGTTCTAATTCCCAATCATAGACAGCAACCATAGCAAGTAAAAGTCTCAGAGTTTTGTACTTAACAACAGGAGCAAAGATATCATTATAATCAAGACTTTATTTCCGTGTAAAACCCTTAGCAACTAATCTAGCTTTAAATCTGGTTGGCTCATCTATATTTGTCCCTTCTTTTATTTTATAAATCCATCTACACTGTATGAGTTTAGATTTTTCAGGCTTATCAGACAAAATCCAAGTACTATTAGCATGCATAGAGGCAATTTCATCATTCATAGCAATCACCCATTTCTTAGCATCAGGACAACTAATAGCTTGTTCATAAGTCTCAGGAGTGTAAGGATGTGACACAACATTAGCAGTCAACAGAGCATATTCAACAACATTAACAGCATGATACTTTCTATTAGGTATAATAGTTCTAGGCAATCTGTCCCTAGTCAGTTGATAATTTTTAGTGTTTTCAGAAGCATCAGAAATAGATGAAGATGAAGCATGCATATCAGACATATCATTTGTATCATTCACATCAGAAGCATGATCATTAGACACTATATTATCAGGAGAACTATTATTAGATAAGAAAGGATCAGAATTACCCTCCCTTAATGGTTGTATGTGCTCAGTAGCTGTGTGATCATTCATTGCAGAATGAGAATCTCCACTGTTTGCTTGTGAGCTGGTATTGTGCTCCAAGCTTTCATTAGGTTCCTCAGAACCCTCAATAGAGTAATCTCCTATGTCAAACTCCACCTCAGTATTGTGTGGAGCTTCACTGGGAGTGTAGAAGTGTATAGACACTTCACCTTTATCACCTGTAGGCTCAATATTTGTAGTTAGTTTTTCCTTAAAATAAAACTCATTTTCATTGAAAGTGACATTCCTGGAAGTGATCACTTTGTAACCTCCAGGTTGAATTAAAAGAATTTTATACCCTTTAATATTCTCAGGATAGCCAAGCATAACTCCCTTTATAGCCCTTGGTTGCAGCTTGCCTTGCACTATGTGTGCATATGCAGTGCATCCAAAAGGTCTAAGGTATGATAAGTTGGGTTTCCTAGAAGTCCACATTTCCTGAGGAGTTTTAAAGTCAATTACAGAGGAGGGAGATCTATTAATGAGGTAAGCTGTTGTTGTGACAGCTTCACCCCATAGAGTTGACTTTAAGCCAGAACTGACTAACATACATCTGGCCTTTTCAAGCAAGGTTTTATTCATTCTTTCAGCATTACCATTCTGTTGTGGGGTACCTAGGACAGTCAAGTGTCTCCTGATGCCAGCCACTTTACAGATTGAGTTAAACTCATTATTACAAAACTCAAGACCATTGTCTGTTCTAAGACATTTGAGTTTATGTGTTGTTTGATTTTCAACTAGGGCTTTCGAATTTTTAAAAGTTTCAAAGGACTCATCTTTAGTTTTTAAAAGATATATCCAGATTTTTCTGGAAAAGTGATCTAGAAAAGAGATAAAAATATCTCTTTCCTCCTACATTGTCAACCTGTGCAGGCCCCCATAGGTCAGAGTGAACATACTCTAGAGGGTGATCAACTTTGTAACTAGAGGTAGTGAAACTATGTTTGGATTTTTTTACCCATTATACAACTCTCACAGTATAGCAAGAAGGTTATGGTAGTAGGTTGTTGGTCTAGCAAGCCTTGTTTATAAAGGCTTTGTAAACCCCTATTTCCTATATGTCCTAGTCTATTATGTAATAGTACAGTTTGCTCTAAAGTCATAGGATTTTTATCTTTAGTTAGGTTGATTTCAGATGAGGTAACAACATGATACAGCCCACCCTTTTTAACACTCTTAACTATGATAACTCCATGCCTACTGACTTGTCTAACCCCATTTTTAGTGTGTATAGTGCAACCTAGATCATCAAAAACTGATTCTGAGAGTAAGTTTCTCCTAAGCTTAGGCACCCATCTTACATTTTGTAAGATTCTAACTTTACCATCATGCATGATCATATGAATATTTCCTATGCCTTTAACAGCTAAAGAGGAATTATCTCCTAGCATTACATCACCACCATCATATAGATGCAGATTTTTAAACAAATGCTTATTAGATGTAGCATGCATAGTACACCCTGAATCTAAAATTTCAGGAGTTATTATTATGAGCATGGTTTATAAAGTCAAACATAAGCAGGTTATTAGAGCAATAAATGTCACAGGATAAATCTGAGCACATGCTTTTATTATTATTATTAATCTGTAAACTGGAGCAAAGTAAAAGTTCACAGGGATAATCATACTCAAAGACAGAAGCAGAGTGAGCATTTTTATCTTTGTTTTCTAACTCATGTTTCTTTTTCTTTCTACATTCATCTATGAAATGTCACAGGATAAATCTGAGCACATGCTTTTTAACGTTACTTGCGTAAGTTGTAAGGTTTCTACTTGCTTTAATTTCATAAAATATCCATAAAATTAATTTTGTCTTCACATCAAAAGTTTGCAACAAAGCACTAAAAGTATTAGAATAGGTGAAATCACGTAATTCAATCTTGATTCTACGTCATACAGATGAGCAAGGTGATTGAGGGTTCATCACACAATATCCTTCATTTATTATATCAATCTCAAACGTATTTTCAGGTATCATCTCCAACACTCTAATAAACACACAAAACATGTTGAAAGAAATAGTTCCTGTGACTGTAAAAAAAAACTAGTGAAATGATATTACTTATATCAAACAGAGTTACTACACACGAAAAATCAATACACACGGCAGAGTTTTGAGATTTTTTATTGAGGCTTGTTATTTCCACCCCAAAATCAGCAATGATTGGGTGTTTTTTGCTTTTTTTTTTTTTTTTCCTACTTTTTGTAAAATTACAGATTTTAGTCATAATTTTATATATTGCACACAATTATCCAAACTAACACACTTGTTTTATTTAGACTTTACGTGGTACTTGCTACCATAATCTACTAACTATATTATGAATAATAAATTTTATATGATCACATGCCCACCATGCCGTAATTAAGAAATTAGAATGAGAGAGTTTTGACCGTTACTGGACGTAATATCACTGGACCTCCGGTGTTCTTGTAGCTTCCGGCTTTCTAGGGGTTGTTAATCCTCAACCAGGACTACCTTAGCCCAAGCACATCACAGATCTGTTTCGTTTCCTACCTCAGACCGTAGTCTCTCACTCAAATCTCTTTTATGAGGATGGAGGAAATGTAATCAACAAAATAGATTATTCAAAACATAGCTTTCAATTAAGTAGCTTTCCCTGACTTAAAAACAAATTTTATTGAATTTGAAAGAGGATTACAAGCACTCAAACACACTGGAAATTAAAGACTTGACTCACTTCAAACACTTCAAGCTAGAAAGATCCATCGAAGTGTTTTGATCTTAGAGAGAGGAGGAACCACTTCTCTGTAAGCTCAAAATCGTTTCTCTTTCTCTTTCTAGTTTTTGGTGTTTCTCACTCTTAGACTCTATGGCTTTCGATGCCTTACAATGACTCACAAGGGGTCTTATTTATAGAGGCGGGAGGCATTGGATGCCTTTGCTCTATTACCATTTTACCCCCGACACACACTAGTGACTCTGACTCACTCACATGGCTAACAGTGCCAACGTTCAATAATTCAAAAAGAAAAAAAGCAAAAAGAAAGTGACAGACTCTGACACAACACTCACGAGATTCCTTCAGGCTTGTGATGATGATGTTTCTTGACTAATCCATGCAATTATTGATATTGTACATTCCTTCTTCTCCGATGTTGTTTTCGTAATCACTTTCGCAATCCTCATTAATGGCATCATAAATGTTCTTAGCATATTCTTCATCCCAACTTAAGAGGGTGTCGTAGAAAGTATCTTGACATTTTGAAGACATGAATGTTCCCAGCTCTAAATCCTTTATGTAGTCTGAAATTGAATCTGAGGACTTGATGGCTTCTGAGAAATTTGGTCGTAAGACTTCAGGAATTATCACCGTAGTGAAACCAATCTTGAATATAGTACTATTCTTCTCTTTCATGTGTTGCTTAATATATTCATAGATGTAGAAAAACCCTGTTCCTCTGGCTTGGATATGATCTTTAATGGTAGGTTGAGTCACAAAGATTGGATCTTGAGAGAACTGATCTGTATGTGTTCTGAATATGATTAAGTAATGTGGTGCCCTTGATCTTCCTCCTTCAACCTTCATAACTGCTGGGTGAATATAATAAAATAGGGGTTCAGGTCCTTTCCATTTCTTGGCTCTGTTGAACACATAGTTTTGGAATTTTTAAAATGCTTTCTAAGTGGACTCCACGGTGTTGAAGGCTTCCGAATAGACCTTGACACATCCCATAATCCCAAGCATATAGAATGTTTTCTTCTCTAGTTGGGTTTGACGGTAAACTTAATCCCTTCATCCCAGATCTATTGAATTGTGTGCCATGGTACTCCATTCATGGTAAATATCGTAGTATGGACATTCAGTACCTCATCACATAAGTATACCAGCTAGAAACTCTTTGTACTTCCAGTAGCCTCTCATCTTTTCTTGAATATCAAAAGGAAGGCAAAGCATGAACTTAACTATCTCCAGCTCCAGAATTCTCCGAGTCATTTGTCGCAAGATAGTATCAAACCATTTCGAGATCTTTTTTCTGAAATTTTTGCATAAGATTAACATAATAATAACTAAGAGGAGAAACCCATCTTAGATGATAATCAGTTTCTTCTTTATATTTTTTCTTGTCTGCCTCCTCTATTGGCATCAAGAGGGCAGACTGTACCATTTCGTCCAACTCGTCTTTTTTCGTTCGTGTCCATTGGGACTGTATAGTTTTTCAATTATCGTTTTTCTTTTCGACCTGCTGGAGATGCCATCGATTGCTTGGGAAGACTCATACGCAAGCTCTCGTGTTAGGCTATCTGCCAAAGAGTTTTTTGATCCCTGCACATGTTCAATGTCAAAGGAATATTGATTAAGTGTGAGTTGCCAACGCAGGAGCCTCCCTTGCGCTTTCATATTACTCAGATTATTACGAACAAAACCTAATATTCCTTTGCAATCAGTTCTGATAGTGAAATGTTTTGGAGCAAGAAAAATTATAAATTTATCTATCCCTTTTAGGATAACAAGTATTTCTTTCTCCATAGTGGTGTAATTGCATTCGGCTTTGTTGAAACTTCCACTACTATACCTGCAGAGCTTATTATCTTTTTTAATTTTTAAGATAGCTCCCAATGATAGTTACTTGCATCAGTTTCAAGTATTAGATCATCATCCGCATTGGGTAAGGTTAAAACTGGTAACTTCTTACAACGTTTTTTAAGATCTTGAACTATCTGAGTGTCCAAATTGGTCCAAGTCCAAATTTGTTCCTTTTTTAAGCTTAACTTGTAGAGGTTTTCTAAGCTTAGCTAAATCCTTGATAAAGTTCTTAAGCCATATGTGAGACATCCTAGAAACCTCTCTAGTTGCTTTCTGTCTTCTATTTTATCTGGAAAATTTTTCTATTTTTTCTAGAACATGTTCTTGCGATACTATTTCTCCACCTTTTTTTTTAACCCAAGAAACTCTATTTCTTGTTCCGCGTAGATGCATTTCTTTTGTCCTAAGATGATGCCATGATTTATGCATTTCTGCGTTGCACTTAAGGTCATGCATATGTTGTTCTAGTGTTTTAGAGAAGATTAAGACATCATCTATATAAACTAGACAACAATGTTTTAGGTTTTCAAAAATTATCCATTCTCCTTTGAAATATCTGAGGTGCATTTTTTAGTCCAAATGGCATAACTAACCATTCATAATGTCCCTGAGGTGCACTAAATGTTGTTAACGGAATACTATCTTTATCCATCTTAACTTGCCAATATCCACTTTTGCAGTCCATTTTAGAGAACCAAGTGGCTCCTTGGATTCTATTAAATAAGACTGTTTTATTAGGGATATAATAGCCATCAAAGACAGTATTATCGTTCAACTTTTTATAGTTGATCACCATTCTAGCTTTACTCTTTTTTCTTCAGCATGATTTCTAACCATAAATGAAGGACTAGAATGAAGACTCTTACTTTCTCTAATCAGATTTTTTCTTAAGTAATTCATCTATTTGTTCCTTAAATTCTTGTTGGTCTTTATAGGTATAAACCATCTACTTGACTCTAATGACCGTCTTTGGTTCTTTTAACTCTATTGTCGCAAATGATTTATCCTTGTCCCAAAATTTTAAAGGATTTTCAGAATATAACTCTTTGCATAATTCTTTCTGTTGTTCTAAGATTTATTCTTTAAGAGTTACTTCATTTATAGCAAGTGCAAATTCTTTTGAGTAGGAACAATATATTCCTCACCACGCTTACTGCGCGCGTAAACTCAATATTTTGATGAGTATAAGCTTCTTTCATCTTTTTTACCGGAGCTTTTTTCCCCATTAATAGTAAATATCATCTCATCTAAACTTTGAGTGCATGGAGAATATAGTCTTTGGAAGTTATTTCCTATTATCATATCATGTGATGTTTGTTCAGTAGCCCAAATTATAGGAATTAAACATGGATAACCTCCTAGCATGATGGGTAAGTCTTGAATAACTTCAGAATGTGTCATGATGCTATTATCGGCTATCCTAACCTGAATTGGTTTAGATGCATTTTTCCACATGAATGCAGGAAATAAATTTTTCTTCCCAAAACAAACAGAACAACCACTATCAGCAAATGCACATAAATCATAATTATTAAAACCTTCAATGCATATGGTGATAGGAATGTAAATGCTATTTGGATTAGTAATCCTTAAGCATTCTTCAATTTGCAAACTAAACTCTTCATCATCTTCAAAGACAGGTTGACTAATTTTTTTGTTTTATAACCTATTAATCTTTTAGAGCTTGAAGCTTCTCCTTGGGTTTGGGGTATATTAATTTGACTTCTAGTTTCTGGTCCTTCCAGATTTGGTCTATAGTTAGATCCAGTGCTTCCTAGATCTATACTATGTCTAGCAGGTTCCCTAATAGTTTTCCCAAATTATTATCTTCTAATTCTATTTAGGGCTGCTAGTAAACTGGCAATTTTACCATCTACTTTAAAGGAAGGTTCTTCTCTAGACTCCCTATTTGGAACACTTACTTGATTTTGTGAAGACAAGCTGAATGAATTCCGCCTATAACTCTGACTTCTTGATAGACTTCTATTTATTGGAGGTGGATGAGAATTCATATGAATTTTTCCTTCTTCATCAATAGTTAAAATTCTTCCTTAGTTAGGAGTAGAAGGATTTTCGAAGGCATTGATCCATATTGTTTTTAAACTTATTTGGTCTGGCCTTACTTTGACTAGTATTACTTTTTTCCCTGGGCCAATTACTTCATATTTATCTGCCTCTACCATTCGAATTCTTTCAAGTGGGTTGGTAGTATTTTCCAATTTATAAATGACCTTCCATTTAAGTTGTAAAAGACAAGTTCCTTTGTGCATACTAATTCCTTCAGTTAACAATTTTAGTACTAAAAATTTATGAGCAAACTGATCTTCTAGACTTACGTAATAATTGGGTCTACACACCCAGGATAGTGGTCCTTGACTTAGATTGCATATGGAACACCCCGAATCTGCGGGACTCGAGGTGCTACCGGCTAGGATCTCACAATGGATCCTGATACCCTAGCTGACAACAATTTCACCGATCTTACAACAAGGCACAACAGATTAAAACCAAAACATAAAACTGATATATAAACATGTCAAAAGGTTTATACAACTGCTGAGTACAACAAAACATATCATATATATATACATATCCAAAATACCCATCCACGAGTATAACCCCAGTGTACGGAGCCCTCAGCAGATCGCCCCGTCTGGATCACTCTGCAGTGTCCTAACCTGCAAAGTCTACAACACGGCATTACACCGTTAGCTAACCAAACACATACAAAGGAAGATGCTAGAGCACATGCACACGTCAGAACTTAAACATATAAACATGTTGTCACACATTTACCCATTTTATTATCTTATAATAATAGTCCGGCGCATACAGCGTATAAATAATAACTCAATATGAACGTATGTGACACGAGGAATATAACCCTCGCCTCTCGGAATAGTGCCAGCTGGATGGGATCCGGTACCACCTCCCGTGTACCCTATGGGAGTATGCCCACTGAGCCATACTGGCCTGCCGAAGAGAACCTCCAGACTCCCAGCGGGATGAATGGACAAGTTGTCACGGCCCTACAATGGGCAGTCAATAGACCATAGGTCGGTAATACAATATATCATACGGGCTATAAAGCATAACATCCACCACTCAGGCACACATCCAATATATGGAGGGCAGCTAAGTAAGTCCTATGGACTTACCTCAACCTCGGGAGTCACAGACTCAGAATACTCGGCTCCTCTGGAGATCAACTCAACCTAAACAAGGTATAACGCATACATCATATACATATCCATACAAGGGGTCACACCTAGACCCAAGGGATCCATACGGATCATATTCCAACTCGTAATCCTCAAGGCCGTAACCGGCATAACAGTTCCGTACTCAACTCATTCTAACCTCAACTCGCACCTAGCATGCTACTAACACTCATACTAGGAAGGAAAAGGATCTACCTAGCCTTAGGTAGATCCGGGACAAAACGCACCTGCGGGTCACAAGGGACGCAGGGGGGCCGCCGGGCGCGGCGGGATGTGGCCGCGGGGCGGTGACACGGAACGTGGGCGCCGCTGGCGCCTGTGGCGGTGACTCACGCGGGCGGCGACTGCGCAGAGCGTGATTCTGCGTTTCTCCTCGGTCTTCACGTGATCAATTCCCGTCTTCTCTCATCCAAAGCCAATCCCAAACACATACATACACATACCAGCATCAAAACGTGCCTAGGCAATCATCTAATCCTAAGCTATGAAGGAAGGCAAGAAAGAAAGAAGAGAGGAGAAGAAACCTTACCACACTTGTGGTCTAAGGCTGCAGGAGAGCTCAACTGCTACCAAGGCTGGCTTCCAAGCCCAGCATAACCTCAGCCAACACTCACACAAGGTACCACACACACAAAACTCTCACAAAACTCTTCCACAACTCAAGAACAAGATCCAAGGGAGCAAGGGAAGCAAAGAACGTGGAGAGAAGCTGGAGAAGAAGATGAAGAAACCCTTGATCAGCCAAAGGTAAGAAGGAGCAAAGTAAAGGGTAAAGCACGGGTCAACAAGGTCAAAGAAGACGGCTGCAGCCGCCGGAAACCGCAGGGGCGGTCCAATCACCGCAGGGGCGGCGCCACTCACCGCGGGGGGGCAAGCTAATCTCGGCCAAGGTCCGGTCTCGGCCCGAAAGACTACGGCTCTTACATCTCTCCCCCCTAAAAACAAGTTTCGTCCCGAAACTTGCATAAACCTCGAAAGCACATAACCTCAAAACCGGGATACACTCTCTATCATAGAGGTATCATAACACATACCTGGCCTCAACCATACGCTATAACCTCAACACGGGCGTGGAGAAACATCATCTCCCGCAAAAGATCACAATCCTATCCGGGGCATAGAGAGAAGCGTCTCTAGCCAAACCAACATCGGGGCATGGAGAAGATATCTCCATCCAATCCTACATATCTCGAGATAGCATGGAGGTAAGAACCATCTCCAGCTATACCTATCGGTCGTACTAGCACAACAGGATCTGTAACAGATCATACACACATCACAGCTAGCACGAAATAAACACAGTATGGCATATAAGCACATAAACACATAAGCATATAACACTCACCGAGGTAATACTAAGATCTACCCGGCGATCCCACTGGTACCTCTATCCCAGCATAGAACTCTGGATAGTTCCTCTGGATACTATCCTCAGTCTCCCAAGTAGCCTCCTCAGGTCCACGTCTCGACCACTGTATCCTCAACATAGGAATGTCCTTCGAACGCAGGCGTCTCATACCTCGCTCTAGGACTGCAATAGGATGCTCAGCAAACGTGTGGTCCGGCTCAACCACCAAATCATCATAACTCACAATGTGTCTCGGTCTGGTATATACTCCCTCAGCTGAGACACGTGGAACACAGGGTGAACACCCTCTAATCTCGGAGGCAAAGCCAATCTGTAGGCTGCGCTCCCAACCCGATCCAGAATCTCGAATGGTCCGACATATCGGGGGCTCAACTTCCCCTTAATGCCGAATCTCCTCACACCTCGTGTCGGGGACACTCTCAGCCACACATGGGCTCCAACTCGGAACTCTAGAGGTCTGCGCCTCCTGTCTGCATACGACTTCTGACGGCTCTGAGCCGTCAGCAGTCGCTCTCTAATCAGGGCTACTCGGGCCATATCATCCTGAATCTGATCAGGGGCTATACCGCTGACACTGCTCTGCTCATCCCAGCATAACGGAGTCCGACATCTCTGTCCATACAGTGCCTCATATGGGGCCATCCCAATAGATGCATGCCAGCTGTTGTTGTATGAGAACTCAACTAGTGGGAGGTGATCCGTCCACACTTGTCCCCAATCCAACACACAAGCTCGCAGCATATCCTCCAGCGTCTGAATGGTCCTCTCTGACTGACCATCGGTCTGAGGATGAAACGCCGTCGTGAAATGTAAACTCGTCCCCAGGGCAGTCTGAATCTGCTGCCAAAACCTCGAGGTAAATCGCCCATCTCTGTCAGAGACGATCGTCCTCGGCACCCCATGGAGTCTCACTATCTGCCTAGTGTACTCCTCAGCCAGTCTGCTCACCGGCCACGTCTCCCTGATCGGAACAAAACGTGCCGTCTTCGTCAATCTGTCCACAATGACCCAGATAGCATCATAACCCCGGCTCAATCTCAATCCGGTCACAAAATCCATGGTGACGTCTTCCCACTTCCTCTGTGGAACAGGAAGTGGATGAAGCTCGCCCCCAGGTCTGAAATGCTCGATCTTGACCTGCTGGCAGGTCGCACACTGTGCCACAAATCTGGCCACATCGGGCTTCAGCCCACCCCACCAGTATATACGTCTCAAATCCTGATACATCTTACTCGTACCTGGATGTACCGAGTAAGGTGTACAGTGAGCCTCCTGTAGAATCCTCTGACGTAAATCTGCGTCAGCAGGTACACAGACGCGACCTCGGCGTCTCAACACTCCATCTGCCCCCAGAAGGAACTGTGGTGCCTCATCTCGAGACATCCTCTCCCGTATCCTCAGCAACATCGGGCAGGTCTCCTGCTTCTGTTGGATCTCCCCCAACAGATCAGGTAGAACCTCTAAGATACTCAGTCGGGCATCCTCATCAGGAAACTGGATGTCCAACTCTAACCATCTCAGGTCTCTCTGCAGCTGAGACTGTACTGTCAATCTCGCGATCGCCTGCTCTCGAGGCGTCTTCCGGCTCAGGGCGTCGGCGACAACGTTCGCCTTCCCCGGATGATACAGAATCTCCAAGTCAAAATCCTTAATCAGCTCGAGCCACCTACGCTGGCGGTTATTCAACTCCCGCTGCGTAAAAATATACTTCAAACTCTGATGGTCGGTGAAGATCTGGCATGTGGCACCATACAGGTAATGTCTCCAAATCTTCAGTGCATGAACTACCGCGGCCAACTCCAGATCATGAGTCGGGTAGTTCTCCTCATACGTCTTCAGCTGTCGAGACGCATAAGCAATCACTCTGCCCGCTGCATCAACACACATCCCAAGCCAAGCTTGGATGCATCACTGTAAACCACGAAGTCAGCTGTACCCTCTGGCTGTGCCAAAACAGGAGCAGACGTCAAACGTCTCTTCAGCTCCTCAAAACTCCGCATACACTGATCAGACCACACAAATCTGGTAGTCTTCCTCAGCAAACTCGTCAGTGGACGGGCAATCACGGAAAATCCCTCCACAAAGCGTCTGTAATAACCGGCTAGGCCAAGGAAGCTACGTACCTCCTTGACGTTCGTCGGTGTCATCCATGCCGCTACTGCCTCAATCTTCGCCGGATCAACCTTGATCCCCTCGGCGGAAACAATATGACCCAGGAATGCTACCTCTGGCATCCAAAACTCGCACTTAGAGAACTTCGCATAAAGTTCTCTATCCCGCAAAACCTGTAGTACCGTCCTCAAATGTCCTGCATGCTCCTCTCTGCTGCGAGAGTACACCAGGATGTCATCTATAAAGACCACCACAAACTGATCCAGGAAGTCGATGAAGATGTTGTTCATCAACTCCATGAAAACTGCCGGGGCATTCGTGAGCCCGAATGGCATCACTACAAACTCGTAGTGTCCATAACGGGTCCGAAATGCCGTCCTGTGCACATCCTGCTCTCTCACCCTCAGCTGGTGATATCCTGAGCGCAGGTCTATCCTGGAGAACACTGAAGCTCCCTGTAACTGATCCAGCAAATCATCAATGCGCGGCAACGGATACTTGTTCTTGATGGTCACCTTATTCAGCTCTCGGTAATCTATGCATAGCCTCAACGATCCGTCCTTCTTCCGTACGAAGAGGACCGGTGCCCCCCATGGGGATACGCTAGGGCGAATGAAGCCCTTCTCAGCCAACTCCTCGAGTTGCTTCTTCAGCTCTAACATCTCGACAGGCGCCATCCGGTATGGGGCCTTCGAGATCGGTCTCGTACCCGGCTCTAAATCAATCCCAAAGTCCACACTCCTCTGAGGTGGCAAACTGGACGGCTCAGCAAACACATCCACAAACTCATCAACCACTGGGATATCCTCTAAGGCTGGACTCTCCCCCTCCTTCATGGCGTAACACCAGAAGGCCTCACAACCCTGGCAATCAACCTAGCTGCCTGTATAGCACTGATAACCATGCCTACCTTCCCGAGGTCCCAACCTCGGAAAACCGCTAACTGACCAGACTCGGTAGAGAGGGTGACAGTCCTCCTACCCACATCTAAAACCGCAGAATGCCTATCCATCCAATCCATACCAAGGATGACTTCCTCATGCTCCAGCGGCATGACAAAGAAGTCAACTAAAAGCACACGGGTCCCTACAGAAATGGGACAGTCATGGATCTCACGGGTACCTCTGACCCTACCCCCATTGGGTAGCCCTATAATAAAGGGCATCCCCTCTACAGTGTCTAGACCAGACGCTCAACACAAGCAACAATATGAATGAGTGCGTAGCACCCGTGTCAAAACAAAACACGAACAGGTAAGCCATAAATCAGAATGGTACCTGTAGCAGTAGGTGCAGCCGGCTCCTCTGCACTCCTCAGCTCAAAAACTCGGCCCTGAGGGCCACGGGTGTCAGTGGTGCTCCCACCACGACCTCTACCTCTGCTCGGCCCAGAGCAGATCCTGAGCCGTCTGACGATCTGGGACCTTCTGTTGTCCCTGTGTCTGCTGCTGCTGAGGTGGCCTCTGTCCACCCCCAGCTCCACCAGCAGGTGAAGAACCCTGCTGTGAAGAAGCTCCGCCCTGACGGCAGAACACTGCTCTGTGACCTCGCCCACCACACGTGAAGCAAGTCACCGGCTGTCTCGGGCACTCTGGCCTAATATGTCCCTGCTCTCCACAGTTATAGCACTGTCGAGCTCTACCAGTAGCCGGTGTAGGCGAAGGCTGACTCTGGCGACTCTGACCTTGACCCAGCAGCTCCAGCCGTACCGCTAGTCTGCCGGTACGCTGCCTCTTCTCAGACCCCCGGTCTGAGAAGCTCTCCTCTGACTGACCCGCTCACGCTCATAGTCAGCGGCTCGATCCTGGTAGTCCATCAGGGACTCACAATGAAATCCCGCCATATAAGCCCGGGTGGCATCCCTCAGCCGTCGGGAAAACAGATACACATGCTGATCAGCAGGAGGTGCAGCTGGTCCTAACAGTGCCAGCTCCTCCTGAAACCTCCGGATGGCCTCAGAAACTGGCACATCCTCGAACCCGGCCTCCACAAAATCCCTCAGTCTCTCCTTCCTCAGCGAGGCAGGCAGAAACGCTCTCGGATCATAGACCTCATCTGCTCATAACTGGTGACCTGACCTCGTACGGATCTCCACCAGTGCTGCGCTAACTCCCTGAACAAGCTCTGCACTAACCCGACCTGTCTATCAGCTGGACACCTAATAGACTCCAGAGCCGAGTCTACGTGTCCTATCCACAGCTCTACCTCCAACCCCACCTTCCCAGAGAAAGGGGTACTCCCATCTGATGGAAAGCCTTCAACCAACTGTCTGGTCGAGGCCCTCTATACTCCTCCTGTACTCGAACGACCTCAGCAACAGGTGCCGGTGCAGCTGGCACCTGTGTAACGGTGTGGGACCTCTCAGATGGCCCCTCCTGCGCTGGCAGATCCGGGGCACGTCTACCTGCCCTGGCAGCCTCCTCAACCCGCCGGATGTAATCACGGAAGGCTGGTCCCTCCATGGAGACACGGTCCGAGTCTGCTGACTGGACTCGCTGTGGACCCTGTCCCCCAGCTGTGCCTTCCCCCATCTCAGGGGCGGCACCTCAGCAATCTCTGGCCTGAACGTCCTCTGCTGCACGGCAGCTCAGCAGCAGGGATCCTACCCCCGTCCTCTACCTAACGGAGGTCTGCCTCTACCCGTCCTGCTACAGGTAAGACTCTAGTCTGAACCATCTGCAGAGGACGTAGACCCAACTCAGATGGCAATATATATGCCGTATGTATAGGTATATAACACATCATCACAACAAATAGTATCTATCTATACATATATATACCTATACTGTCGAGATCTTCAGAGGGGCGATGACTCACGTACACGATATCTCAAAACGTTTTGTACTCATTTCAAAACCAAACCTTTTGAAAAGTCAGACCCCTTTCGGGTTCTGTTTATTTATCTATTCGACCTTTATCGCAGATTACAAGTTCCATTGTTGTCAACCTGGGCTCTGATACCACCTTTGTAAACCCCGAATCGCGGGACTCGAGGTGCTACCGGCTAGGATCTCACAATGGATCCTGACCCTAGCCTGACAACAATTTCACCGATCTTACAACAAGGCACAACAGATTAAAACCAAAACATAAAACTGATATATATAAACATGTCAAAAGGTTTTATACAACTGCTGAGTACAACAAAACATATCATACATATATACATATCCAAAATACCCATCCACGAGTATAACCCAGTGTACGGAGCCCTCAGCAGATCGCCCCGTCTGGATCACTCTACAGTGTCCTAACCTGCAAAGTCTACAACATGGCATTACACCGTTAGCTAACCAAACACATACAAAGGAAGATGCTAGAGCACATGCACACGTCAAAAACTTAAACATATAAACATGCTGTCACACATTTACCCACTTTATTATCTTATAATAATAATCCGGCGGCATACATCGTATAAATAATAACTCAATATGAACGTATGTGACACGAGAATATAACCCTCGCCTCTCAGGAATAGTGCCAGCTGGAGTGGGGATCCGGTACCACCTCCCGTGTACCCTATGGGAGTGGGCCAGGTGTCCGGCCACTGAGCCATACTGGCCTACCCGTAGAGAACCTCCAGACTCCCAGCGGGATGAATGGACAAGTTGTCACGGCCCTACAATGGGCAGTCAATAGACCATAGGTCGGCAATACAATATATCATACGGGCTATAAAGCATAACATCCACCACTCAGGCACACATCCAATATATGGAGGGCAGCTAAGTAAGTCCTATGGACTTACCTCAACCTCGGAGTCACAGACTCAGAATACTCGGCTCCGTTCTGGAGATCAACTCAACCTAAACAAGGTATAACGCATACATCATATACAATATCCATACAAGGGGTCACACCTAGACCCAAGGGATCCATACGGATCATATTCCAACTCGTAATCCTCAAGGCCGTAACCGGCATAACAGTTCCGTACTCAACTCATTCTAACCTCAACTCGAACGTAGCAAGCTACTAACACTCATACTAGGAAGGAAAAAGGATCTACCTAGCCTTAGGTAGATCCGGGACAAAACGCACCTGCGGGTCACAAGGGACGCAGGGGCGAAAGCAGGTGGCCGCGGCGCGGCGGGATGTGGCCGCGGGGGCGGTGACACGGGATGTGGGCGGCCGCTGGCGCATGGACAAGTTGCCCGCGGGGGCGGTGACTCACGGCCACGGGGGCGGCGACTGCGCAGAGCGTGATTCTGCGTTTCTCCTCGGTCTTTCACGTGATCAATTCCCGTCTTCTCTCATCCAAAGCCAGTCCCCAAACACATACATACACATACCAGCATCAAAACGTGCCTAGGCAATCATTAATCCTAAGCTATGAAGGAAGGCAAGAAGGAAAGAAGAGAGGAGAAGAAACCTTACCACACTTGTGGTCTAAGGCTGCAGAGGAGCTCAACGTACACCAAGGCTGGCTTCCAAGCCCAGCATAACCTCAGCCAACACTCACACAAGGTACCACACACACAAAACTCTCACAAAAAACTCTTCCACAACTCAAGAACAAGATCCAAGGGAGCAAGGGAAGCAAAGAACGTGGAGAGAAGCTGGAGAAGAAGATGAAGAAACCCTTGATCAGCCAAAGGTAAGAAGGAGCAAAGTAAAGGGTAAAGCACGGGTCAACAAGACTATCCATATAAGGGATATCTTGCCTCACTTATTTTTCATGTTCAATATTACTAAGTTTTGAGAATAATTTCCTCTACTTAGCTTGGGCATCAAACCTCCTTTCTATCTCTCAAATTTCTTCCTTGGATATCATCTTTGATCCATGAAATCCATATTCGAGGATTTCTTCTTAAGAATCAACATTCGATCCACACAAAAAGGTTTATTCGATCTCTCTAGATCGAATCAACTGTCGTTTCTCCATCCATCTTCATCGCTTCCACCCTTTTGGATCTAAAATGATACAACGATGCCACAAAGAATCAAGGAGTAGTTGGAGCTTTGCTTGATCTAGATCCGGAGTTACCCTTGGTTGCCTCCAAGGACGCCATCAAAAGTGTTTCTTGGGAAGCTCGGTTGGAGGTTTCTTAAGGACCAAGATAGCCTTTGAGTTAAAGTCATCAAAAGTAAATATCTCAGAGATGGTAATTGTAGATGTGTTGTTGCTTCTCACATGTGGGACCGGAATCATGCATGGGAATCCAAAAAATTGTATATCGGGGGTGCTTAGTGGATGCTAGGAGATGGAACGTCTATATACTTCTAGACTAACGCGTGTATTGAAGATGACCCTTTATACAACCAGGTGTCTATTCCGTTGGTCGAAAACGAGAGGACCAGGACGGTGCAAAGCTACTAGGTTGATCAAGCGGGCCGGGATTGGCAAGATCTTGAGGGCAAGCTACCTTTCACTACTCTATTGAAGCTAACCACCGTCAAGCCAAACACAAAATTGTAACACCCCAAATCCGTAGGACTCGAGATGCTACTAGGCTAGGATCTCACAATGGATCCTGACCCTAGCCTGAAGTTCACTGAATCTTACAACAAGGCACCAATAAATTAAATACAAAACATCAAACTGTTATAAAAGTATCAAAAGGTTTATACAAGTATTGTTGAGTACAACAAAACATAACCATATACATAGTCAAAAGATCCCATCCCACCGAGGACGACCCAGTGTACGGATCCCTCAGCAGATCACCCATCTGGATCACTCTGCAGCTCTCCTAACCTGCAAAGGATCTACAACACGGTATAAAACCGTTAGCTAACCATACACATATAATAAGAAGATGCTAGAGCACAAACACACATCAGAAATTATAACATATCAACATGCTTTCACACATTTACCCCGGTTTATTATCTTTAAAAGTCCAAACACTTAATCGTATAAATAGATGTATATGAATATATGTGACACGAGGAATATAATCCTCGCCTCTGGGTGCTATAGCCAGCTGGAGTAGTATCGGCACACCTCCCGTGTACCCTATGGGAGTGGTGAGGGTCCATCCCGTATACCAGATCTGGCCTGACTGCCAGAGAACCTCCCAGACTCCACTACGCGGATGAAAGGGAAAGGTTATCACGGCCACTACAATGGGCGGTCAATATAATATAGGTCGGTAATGAACCATATAGCATGCTATAAAGCATAAAACAAACACCACTTAATCGTATAAGGATAGTAGCTAAGTAAGTCCTATGGACTTACCTCAATCTCAGAAGTCGTATCACTACGATCAGCTCTCACTCAGGTCCACTCCAAATTGGAGGACAACACGGCCTATACAAGGCATACATATATATATATATATATATATATATATATATATATATATATATATCAAACTCTTATCACACAAAGGGTCACACCTAGACCCAAGGGATCCATAAGGATCATGTCCAACTCGTAAACCTCAAAGCCCTAACCGGCATATCTATATCATACTCATCAACATCCGATACCTAGCATGGTACTAAGTCCCTCATACTAAGAAAGGAAAGGAGCTACCCAATTATAGGTAGTCCGGGACAAGACGCACCTGCGTGATCAAGGGACGCAGGGGCGGAAAAGACAACCCGCAGGCGCGGCAGGGAGAAGCCGCAAGCGCGGTGACAAGGACGCATGCAACGCATGCAAGGCCGCGGACGCTGCGGCACGGCTTCCGCAGGGGCGGCGACGGTGCAGAACGTGATCCTGCGACTTCTCTTCAGCTCTTCACGTGATCAAATCATGTCTTCTCTCAACCAAAACCACACACATACATATACATACACAAAACCAACATCAATCTACATCCACATACATCTAAACCTAAGCTAAGAAGATGGAATCAAGGAAAGAAAGAAGGAGAAGCAAGATCACTTACCACCCTTGTGGTCCTAGGCTGCAGGGAGAGATCACACACCTCAGTAGCTAGCTTCCAAGCTCAACATACACACATCCATCATCAACATCAACCACAACACATAACTCTCAAGCAAAACTCAAAGGAGAACCAAGAACAAGATCAAAGAAGATGAAGGAGAAGCAAGAAGGACGTAGGGTCTGGAAGGGAAAGTGAAGAAGATAACCCTTGCTCAGCAAGGAAAAGAAAGAAGTAAAGCAAAGGGTAAAGCATGGGTCAAAGGAGTCAACAAAACCGGCTGCAGCCGCCGGAAACCGCAGGGCGGTTCCTTGAGCCGCAGGGGCGGCAGTCATGCCGGCGGGTGCGGAAAAGACCAATCTCGGCCAAAGCCAATCTCGGCTATGGTCCAATCTCGGTCCGAAAGACTAAGGCTCTTACAAAAATGCTCCAACAATACCCAAGGGGAGCTGAGTGTGATCATGAAAGATGAGCTTGGTTTGGGATTGTCTCCGGATGGAAATTTCTCCATTGCTTCTACATCATGCCGTTTTCAAAGTCATTTTGAAGCTAAAGGTTCACGAGAGTGAAGAGTTTCATTTGGAAAATTATTAAAGGAGGTATTATGTCATTATGTGTAATATCGAGAGGAATAGAAGACACATCAACACTAATGACCTTTGCTCCAGCTGCAATCATCTCCCTGAAACTTTGGCGACCTCTTCAGGGACTATGCTATAGCAAAAATCATGTGGAGAACAATGTGGGCTACTAGGAATGCTTTGACACCCCTTTCTCCTCTTGGATTCGAGGTAACATTTCTATCAACTCTTTCTTTTAATAACGATTGTATGTGCAACGAGATATTTGCAGTTGGCATCTGCTAGACCTAGAAGTAGAGAAATGCGAAAATTTAACAATCAACTCGAAGTGGGAAATAGAAACCGGATCATCCAAGACAAGACTAGAGAATACATCAAAAATTTGGCAAAAAGATGAAAGCCGTCAAAAGGTTAGATTGAGAAATGTTTTGCAGAATGCTTGGGAGCCTCCTCCTCTTGATGTTGCAAAGATCAACACGGACGGTTCTAAGAAAAGTGATGGCTTTGCGTCGGCAACGGGTGTTTTTAAAAATACTGCAAGCGAGTGGTTGAGCGGGTTTGGAGTTAATCTTGAAATATGCTTCCGTTCCCGTAGCTGAGCTTTGGGGGTTGGATCATAGACTTAAGATTGTTTGGGAGCTTGACTACCGGTCGGTAATCTTTGAAACATATTCTTAATTTGCCGTCAAGCTTCTTAAGCTGAACATTACCTCTCATCACCCGCTTCCTAGTCTGGTACTCAGGTGTCAAAACTTTATCAAAAGAGACTGAAATATCCAGTTTCGGCATGCTTACCGCGATGCAAATAGAGTAGCGAATTTTTTTAGCTAATTTTACAATGAACTTTCCTATTGGATTGAATGTATTGAGTGACCAGTCGGAGGGTGTAGACTGTGTAGTTGATCTTTTACTTGATGATGTAAGGGACTAAGTTATTCCGTGTGATTACTATTTAGCTAATAAGTGACTAAGTGAGTGGTTTTATGCCATGTTTAAAATAAGAGACGTTGGTTTAGGTAAGGAAAGAGAGTAAAACACGGAGTTTGCCCTAAAATTAACGAGTACAAATAGAGAGAGACTTATTTTTTTATATTAAATTTTGTACGACATTATTAGTTAAGTTACAACGCAACATCCAATCAATTTACAAAGACTCACAGTTTGATTGCAATGGACGATTCTACCCTTTGAGAAATAGGAAACAATCAACAAATTTATGATAAGCGGTTGGATTTGTAACGTAAAAGAGACAGAACATTTCTTCTTCACTCAGCTTCGAATCTCTCTGCGGTTTCTTCTTCTAGGTTCCCTTTTTTTCTTCTTTCATTCTGTATTGCAATCTGAGAGAGAGACAGTGGAGAAGGAAATGGCGAATAGCAGCGGAGAAGAAGGAAGTAATTCGATTGGAGCGGGAGTCTGTAATTCCCATTTTGAAGCCTAAACTGTTCATGACTTTGGCCAATCTTATTGGTAATTTTTTGGTGCTCTTATCTCTTCTCAAATTATGTTGTTACATCATTCATTGCTGTCAATTTCAATTGTCGGTTGCTTGACAGGTGAATTTAGGATCTCCTGGACAATTTCACGTGGTTTTGGGTTTTTGAACGAATTATTAGGTTATGAAAGATATTTTGGTTTGATGTATGGGTGTTGATCGTTACATGTCCTCTGAGAGAATTTCATCGATTATCTTGAGGACTTGTAGCTGCGTAACATTCTGAAAATGATTTCGAGAAGGTTTAACCTGTCTCTATTTGTTTTAATAATTCGCTCGATGACTGGCAATTCGTTTGGTTACACTAACATTAGTCTTCAGTTTGGTTACAACGGCCCGGTTACTCTTGGGGATAGTTTGGCCGTGTCATATCGCTTATTGAACTGAGAAAGCAAGCTTTGTAATTTTTTACTTTAATAATGCCCATGGTAGAGTATTATTGGGATGCGGAAAGATGCTGTGCTTCCCATGAAATGTTCGTTATATAAGTTGAGTTTAGATAGTGTACGACAGGACATATAATGAATAATGCATATGTTATAAACACAAATTGTAGAGTAGCTTATGTGTTAGGGACCATATTAATGTTTTTCTTATGCTGATTTGTGGAGATTTGTATCACATATTTGCCACATTGTTGTTTATGCAGAGCATAGTTCTGATCGATCTGAGTTTCTGAAGCTTTGCAAGAGAATTGAATACACCATTAGAGCATGGTATCTTCTACAGTTTGAGGATCTCATGGTACTTTGAAACTCGCACATTCGTCAATATGATTTGAGTTTTGGGTTATGTTCTCATATTCCAAAGTAAATACAGTGTTTGGCATCTTATAGAATTATTTCTTCATGCTGAAAGCAATTATATTCACTATTCGATCCTGTGAGTGGAGCTCAAAAGTTGGAGCAGCAGAAGTTATCTCCGGCTGAAATTGATACTCTTGAACAGAATTTCCTTAGTTACTTATTTCAGGTACAGATGTTTCTTTTGCCGTCATCGACTCCCATACGAGGATGGAAACCATCTCTCTTTAACAAGCCTTTTTCTGCATGAATCTGTTTGTGGGTGGGTATGTGTTTTCTGATTGTTGTCTAACTGCTTGAGCTGATAGAGCAATCTTATGTCCGGCTGATCAAGTATTTTCTTTTCAAAGTTAGATGGCTAAACAATATCAATTTAGTTTAAGTAGCTCATTTATAGTATGAAACTCCCTTCAACCAACAATATAAGACATTTAACAGTCGACACAATCATTAATAAAAAGTATCACTTTTAACTAAATTTTTCATAAATTTAATCACTTATAAATTGCCATAACCCTTTACAACTAATGAATGCAAAGTAAAAAGAACATATTTTAACACAATTTTCGTAACTCACCATATAGAAAATGTAAAATGCCCTTTGTTATTGATAAACATTTAAAGGCTAAGATACCTTACATATTTGATCAGAGGAGCTAGTATAATTAAACGTTCAAGTGTTTCACATAGTGCACGCTGATTACTGCTGCATTTTGCTCAGTACTCGATCATATTTGTTGCTGACTAGCTGTGCTTTGTTTTTCTTTCCTTCTAATATCAACTATGTTGTATTATTATTTTACCCTTTTCCTCTCTAACCCGATGATTGTTGAAATCAAGTCTGATTGTGTACTGGTAAGAATTTATTCCCACATGCTATGTAACGAGATTTTGAAGAACCAAAAATCTTGGTTGTGATTGTTTGATTATTTAATAATATTGGTTGTGATTATTCACCGATTCTTTACTTGCAACCAAAAGACATGGAAGATACTCTGCATTGTCTTTTGGTTGCCAGTAAAGAATCAGTGAATAATCATGTACTAAACTATCAGTTATCATCTAATCCCGCATCACTGTAGTAACAGATGTTGAATACTTGAGACATATGAGCCTTTTCTCATGCTTCATTTCTCACCAATTCAGGTTATGGATAAAAGTAACTTCAAGATTGCAACAGACGAAGAAATTGATGTTGCTCTCTCTGGACAGTATCTTTTGAATCTGCCTATCACAGTGGACGAATCCAAGGTTTAGTTGCATTTAATTGTATTAATGTACTTGAAGATGTCCATGTGTTTTTCAATGACGGTTTCTTCCATATTCTACTTGTAGCTTGACAAGAATCTATTAAAGAGGTACTTCTCTGAACATTCCAGAGAAGATTTGCCAGACTTTGTGGATAAGGTACCATAAATTCTTCCTATAATTCTGAAGGATGTATTTTCATTAACTTGACCTTTTTCCTTTACTTTAGGGCCTGTTGGCATGAAATTGTCCATGCTAAGGGTTAATTTGGCATTTCATGCTGATATGGTACGTCAGCTAATAGGGCCTAATAAGGTAGCTGGTAAGGATTGCATGCCAACTAATTCTTGGAATTGGGGATACCTTTCTTTTCAAAATTTGGATTGAGTTACGGTGGATATCAACTCACTAATCATTAAAGCTGGTTTGCTCTGAAACTTTCGATAGGACTTCATCTCTTCCACCCCCTCCCTCCCCCATCTATGTTCATTTATTTTTTCTGTTTTTTAAAAACCATGAGCTGAGCATTGGAGGCAGTCACAACGAAGTAGGGTGGGTTTTTTTTAAAAAAATCTATTCAAAACCCTGACTTGGTAATGCCCCAGATGTAGTCATAGATTCGTGGAGAACTGGGTAATCAATTCTAGTGTTCTATTTCTCTCTTGATCGCATGTTATTCCTAACATCAATGTCCTATTTGTAATAGGAATCACCAAAAATATTTGTGTTAGAATCCCACTAGAAGCAAGGATCTCAATCCTAGGATTGTGTAGTTGCAAAAAGCAGGATTAGTGCTAAAGAATCTTTAACAGGAAATTTGAGGAATCCTCAGTTTTGTGTTTTATGTCAATATTAATGCAGAATTACAAGATGGAAGAAAACATGAAAACGGGAAGGTGCCTAAAATCTAAGAAAAAGGGAGTATGGGAAATCATAGAAACTAATTGAGGAATCTAGAAATTAGGAATCTTGGAATTATCAATTATGCAATAGTGTATTTTGCTTCTTAGGCTGTACTTGCTTACTTGTAGGCTTTATTATGTTGTTTTGTATTGTTGTTCAGAAGCAACTATTCAAAGACAAGGAAAAAGGAAACTCAAAGACAAAAGTAGCTTAGGTATAAACCTAATTTCTATAGCATAATCTGAAACATAGCAAAATTAATTTTTATTAAGATCGTTAAGGAGCAAAAAAATTTAACTGACTCATGGTATGAATAAAAAAGGACTTCTATACAAATACAAGTATTAATGGACAGCCACTGAGTTGTAAACATTGTAATCATCTACAATGATCTTACTGCTTATTTATCTTAATTATGTCTATATAGAGGAGGAGCACTATTCGCCTCTTTGTTGACCTGCTAGGCTACTACCATACTTGACATTGTTCCCTATCTAATATATTGGTTCTTGTTTATTTTAGCTAGCGAGTTATCGGTTCTTCTATTTAACCTCGGAGATGCTTTGCACATCTTTTTCAAGTCTGTTCTTATGTAGATTGATCTTCCATCCTTTATCAACTCTATACATGAAAATAGTTGGATTGTCTAAAGAAGTGCTTTGTACACTTTCTTTCTCCAATATATAATCTCTGTTATTGAAATTCTCTCTCTTTTGTAGAAGTTATCTCCTATAGGTGGAATTTGCCTTATACCTTGAATATCCTTTAACCCGTATTATTTTCTTATTGTTTAGTATGTAATTTTTCGTCGTGGCATCGGAATAGACAGAACAACCAACTACTTCTTCATGGAAAAGTTGGATATGATAATTTCTCGTGTATGGGGGAAGCTTTTGAAAGTGACTGGGTAAGTACTATACTGAGTTTTATTATTTCCAGCCTGATATCAATAGAATATTTTGTTTCTTCAGAAACTACGACTTGCAAAAAAAAGACATGCCATGAACATTATCATCTTAACACTTTTTTTTTTTGCCTTATTGGTGCATAGTAATTTGAATGAGTCTCACTTGGTTTTGGATATGGGTGCCACTTGCGATATATGGTTGCCTTATCTAAACATTGTATATCCCACTGCAAATTTTCCACTTCAGTGTACCTCAAATTTCAAATTTACAGGTATTCAGTTAGTCAGAGTATTTACTATTTACGCCTAGAATTATCCTCTTATCTTATATATTATAAATTGGAAATGGGCGGTCTTTTGTTATTAAGTGTGTGTGAAATACCTTGATTGAACTAAATCTTCTAATATTAGTATATTTTTGGTTTATTGAAAGGAATATAGTAAATAATTTTGGTAAAAGAGATACTAGTATATTTTTGGTACAAGCTAACAAGCCAATGCAGGAAGGGCTGTTCATGGTTGCTGTGAAGATTATATGGCTGATTTTCTGATACTTGGTTTATCCTTATAGTTAGCACAAATTCTATTTTAAAGTTGCTTAAGTTGAATGTTGGACCACCACATATAGGCAACAGTCTGTAAATTTTCCTTTTATCCCTATATTTATATATTTGTTAGGTTACAACTTCTTATCCTTCTATGGTTTGCTTGTAGGGTTGGATTTGTTGTGTCTAAACTATCAAACCCTCGAAGACGGCCTAAGAAACACCCGAAGAAGGATGATGAATTTATTAACGAAACAGATCAGAGTGAGTTCACTGTTGAGCGGATCCGTATTCAAAATATGGAAATCAGGTGTTGTTTCTGCACAAAGTATCGTTCTTAATTTTATTGTTTTGACAAATCTGCAAAATAGGTTTAAGGTATTACTTGTTTTTTCTCTGAACTGAATGCAAGTATGCTGTTTTTGGCTGGTATAAAAGGTCTAAGCATGTTTTATCTCGTCACATGGCTGTTTCTATGCTGTTTAAATATATTAAATAGGGATAACTGCATTTCCTATAGTGACTTATTGAGGAGCAAGAACTTTGATTCGAACAGGAGTAGTTGAGTAGTAATGAGCACAGACCATCAATCTTTCATCTTAAGCAGTCTTGACAGCTTATGGAAAATCTACGATATTTTCCTATGATCTTGGAATTTGTCCTTAGAATAAAACTAGAAGGATGAATGTGTAAGCTTCCATAAATGATGAAGTTATATAAATCCAGCTTGCTTCCAGTGTGGATCTTAGTGAAGGAGGAGCGAGTCCCACTAGCAAGAAATAATGCCTTTTCTTCTCCCATGTCTCTAGGATGAAACCATGCACCCAGGTGGGGTGTCTCTGGAGTAACTTATTCTGAAGGATGCTCTTCAGCCCATCCCGATCTCTTGAATTTATCCTCCGGAGACAACTGCCCGCTCTTTCATTTTATATAAAATTGAATATTTATAAATATATTACAAACTTTACATGAATTATAAATATATGATCATACATATCAATTTTATAAAAAGTTTATTTAACTATTTTATCATTTTAAAAATTTATTTATTTCAGTATACACCCAATTGGTACAAGGTAGGGGAGTTCAAACTAGTATTGGAATGTAACAAACTTATATTTCTATTTAGTCCCATAGTCTTACTGGAAGCTCAATTTTCTTTCAGGTTCAGAGAGTAATTTATCAAGGATGCTGGTTTTATCTACTTTGTATCCCTATTTCAATGTCTTCTGGCCCTAATCCCCCTGTGGGGGCAGTGATGAAAAGAGCTAGTTTCTGTCATTGACTAGTGTGAAAAATCTATCACAGTTCATGAATGTGTTGATGTGATTAAATTCTAGGTTTTTTGTATTCTAATTTCTGATAGCTCTTTAATTGACTAGCTTGGAAACATGGGACTTACACATCCATCCCTATTTGATCTTCTTGTTTTGAGCATTGCAGTCCCCGTAAACTGCTGAGCAAGATTACTATTCAAGAACCTACATTTGATCGCATTATTGTTGTTTACAGGTAAATTCACTTGTAATGTTGTTTGAGCAGTATAATATTATCTGTTTGGTTATTCTTATTGCTCGGAAATATTTATAGGACTGGTGCTTTATATTTTTTTAACTAGTACTGCCAGTTCTGATGATGCATTTATAAAAATGTTTAATGAACTTTTCAAGGTCAATTTATTGTCACCATATATGGGTAGTACCATTAAGGAACAATCACTGAGACACATTGCTTCTGTGTTCCATAGTGGGGTTCAGGGAAAATCTGAAAGAACTTAAGCTATCATTAATGTTTCTTCCCGGCAGTATTTTTTACAATACTGGAACCTACAAAATCTTGTGACCGCAGGAGAGCCAGTACATCAGACAAGAAAGAGAGGGGCATCTTCGTTAAACACTTCAAAAACATACCAATGGCTGATATGGAAATAGTTCTTGTAAGCCCTTAATTTGACCCATTCCCCTTTTTCCGACACTCGAATAGATCGGTTTGCCTGATCATAATTTTGTTTGCTCCATAGCCAGAAAAGAAGAGTCCTGGGCTCACTCCTATGGACTGGGTCACTTTTATCATCTCTGCAGTAGTTGGTCTGGTAAGTAATGTTTCAACCATGTGATCCTAAGGTATTTTTACGTATCTCGCATCTTGCTCTTCTTCGTGAGACACTTTTCTTCCCAGGGGACTGTGATAGGTTCACTTAAGGGACCAACAACTGACCTCTGGGTTGTCATAGCTGTTCTTTCCACAGTCATTGGTTACTGCGCCAAAACATACTTCACGTATGTTGTACTTGACCATCTATATAACTTTTTCGTCCTGGAAAGCATCTCTAAAGCAAATAACTAGACAGTGGTTTATTTGTCTTGTTGCTTGCTTAGGTTTCAGCAAAATTTGGCTGCCTATCAAAATTTAATTACTCAATCCATGTATGACAAACAACTAGACAGCGGAAAGGGCACTCTTCTTCACTTGTGTGACGATGTGATCCAGCAGGAAGTAAGTATTCTCTCTCCTTGATATCTTAACGCACGGCATCACAAGTTCACAAATGTGTCTTATGGCTTTGGCCGGTTTTTTTTTTTACTTTGGCAGGTGAAAGAGGTGATTTTATCATTTTATATATTGCTGGAACAAGGAAAATGTACTAAACAGGTAAATAATCTTGTACTCTTATCATTAGACCGGCATCCCCGGACCCGGGCCGGGCTCGCATAAAAAATTTACCCGTTTTTGCGGGCCGGACTTCGGGCCTAAGGTCTTGTCCATACCCACCCGGAGCGGGCTTCGGGCCGGGCCCGTTTTTTATATATATATATTTTTTTAAATAAAAAATATACATATTACATATAAAATAAATAAAATTACAACACATAATTCAAAGTAACTCAATGGTCGTCAACATTTGAACCTTATCTTGAGGTATTGGGTTTGATTTCTACCATTCGCATATATATATTTTACATATTTAAATTAAAAAATAAATAAAACGGTATTTCGGGCGGGGCTTAGCGGCCCGGACGGGCCTGCACCCTTGCCTGTACCCGGCGGGCTTAGCGGCCCGGACGGGCCTGCACCCTTGCCCGTACCCGGCGGGCTTGGCGGGCCGGGCTTAGCGGCCCGGCCGGGCCTGCCTTATGCGCCATACCCGCCCGTTTTCACGGCCGGGCTGGCCCGCGTTTGCCCAGGTCTACTTATTTATATACTCCCTCTGTTCACAAATAATTGTCGTTTTAGTCTTGTACTTTTGTTCAAGAATAATTGTCATTATAGCTAATTTGGCTTTACTTTACACATTTATCCTTATAATCATTAGTACTCAGTTAGATAGTTGTGACTCTCAATAAAGCAAAAAGTAAAGGAATGATTATGGGTATAATGGTATATTTCATAACTTTCTTATTAAGTGTGAAAAATGCTAAAACGATAATTATTTGTGAACAGAGGGAGTACTAAAAATATGATGTTATCGGTGAATGGTGTTTGTCATTGTGATAATCTCCTTGAGTTAAATAATATATGAGTGATGCTTTAGGACCTTGATGCAAAATGTGAGGAACTGATCCATGAAGAGTTTGGTGAGAACTGTAATTTCGATGTGGATGATGCTGTTATAAAGCTGGAGAGGCTAGGCATTGTTTCTCGGGTGAGCTGTAACTTTTGAGCTAGAAGCATTCTTCATATTTGGATAATGTTTGCAGAAGCATCACTTGTTGATTTGTGTTATGGTGCAGGACTCCATTGGAAGATACTACGCCGTGGGTTTGAAACGTGCTAATGAGATAATCGGGACTACGACAGAGGAGCTTGTCCTCAAGGCTAAACAAGGCGGCATTGCGTCTTGATCTCCTCCTACAAAGCCTGCGCAAATATTGTGAGTAATAATGTCTTTCTTTTAGCATCATTGTAAGTTGTTGTGTTGCGCAGTGTTAATGAATGTTGTGTGATCAGCATTTTTTACACGGCGCCGTGTAATATCGACGGTGAGACGCCGTGGAAGAGTGGTGCATATAGCACGATTTTATTGGTAGTGGAAACTTATGGATGCTGCATAGTATTAGTAGTGTGTATAAAGTAGCACCCTAATAATTAACAATTTGCTTGAATTTATTTATATGTATGTGGTCGCGTTGCTTCTGTCATATATTTGCTTGTTGGGCCCATCCCAGAACAATTAGCATTGGAAAATACTGTGAAATTTGGTCATTTTCTAGACATAGGAAAAAAAGAAATTAAGCTTATCACTTTCTGAATTGAACACGCTCCGGCCGAGCATCCACAACGTATATACCGTAAGCTTTTTAAGTTTTATAAAAATAAAGTTAAAAAAAGTGAACCCGCTAATTTCATATTTGTGTAGAGTGAGATATTGTTTCAGATTATCAATTATCTAGCCTCTGCATTAGAGTAAATGGGTAGAAGAAAAGGAAATTTTGTATGACTATATGAGGCTTCTCCGTTACTGATGCTCTAAGTACCCTTTCAGACGAGAATAGAGAACGTCATTTTCTTAATTTCTACTGGAAATTTATAGTTACTGATGCTCTAAGTACCCTTTAGGATGAGAATAGAGAATATAGAATGTCATTTTCTTAATTTCTACTGGAAATTTATAGGATGTTCACAATTCCTACAAATTCCGATATCGGCGGGATTTTATGGAAAAAAATAACAATCCCAAATCCATCACGTCAAAAAAATATACTAGACGGGGGATGAGCCTTAACTTATTCACGCGTTTAGGCCCGTTCAGTCTCATCTTGTATATAATAAGATTTTTAATTTAAAAAATATATAAATTTGAATCCATAAGTCCAGATCATTACTTATATATTTTAAAAAAATTTAAATTACGCAGGTTCAAATTGACAAATGACCAAACTAGATTTGCTAATTGCTACGATTTGGTGTTCATTGGTTATTGACATGTTGCCGGTTGCCCTAGTCTTCATTCGGTTTTGCTCACTTGTTCTAGAGAAAGACTACTTGCTGATTTTTAGTCACAAACTTCGATTCTTCATTTCTTCAAATCTCGATTCTTCATTTCTTCAAATCCCTAGTCTTTCCACGTCATCGACAACTTCTCAACTCCTTTTTTCTATTTTTCACTTGTAGAACATTAGAGCACCACTTTAAGCAAAAAAACAATTGTCTATATCTGACTACAAAAAGTTAAAGTAAAGATGGTCTTTGTTGCTAACAAAGCATAGATGTGGAATTCTATTCTGAGTTTTTATTTTGGTTGTTTAAATAAATGTTAAATTATAATTTGAGGAGATTAATATATATATATATATATATATATATATATATATATATATATATATATATATATATATATATATATATATATATATATATATATATATTTTGTTACATCCAACCTAAATAGAACTAACAATATCTAATTCTTATTTTAATTTTTATATCAATCATCTAATATAATCATCAAATCTTTTTACTAAGATTTGGTAAAATCATTTTTTCTCTAACAACCTAATTAATTTTAGATCGAATTTATGTAAAAATCCAACTATTTTTAAGAATGTAATCAATTCCATTATTAATCGTACCAAAAGTTAAATAATAAAAATTACTTCAAATTGTTACACCAAAAAAAACTAATTATAAAATGTTCAATTGCAAATAAAATTTCGTGATATCTACATGTAAATTATACCTTCATCACAATGAAATAAATATTGATTAGAAATTATAATTATTGATGTAAATTATATATGTTACGATAAATATTATGTTAGATTTTATATAAATGTGATAATAAATATTATGTTGGATATGAAGCACATAGAATTAGTTCTCAATTACTTAATAACTAATAGGATCTCACGTTGTCTTATATAAATTAGTACATATTCTTTATTAGTTAAATTTTTAGCATATAAATTAAATTTTCTAATAGATTAATATATAATATATGTTAAACAAACTTCATAATATAATTTTGTATAGACAAAACTCGCACAAGGTGCGAACACTAGACTAGTTATCACCTATATACCTATACTAAAGCAAGTAATAATGTTGACCTTGCGGCCTCACGATTTTTCTCTTAATTTATATTAAACTAATTCTATAATTAAGCAATCAAATCTTTCTTACTATGAAACAAAAATTTTGATTGAAATTTTACTTATACAGAAACATAATAAAAAAAATTTCTCATGATTATTTTAAAATCATTTGTTATGCACGATTTTTTACTATGATTAAGCCATCAAAACTTTGTTTACTATGAAACGAAAATTTTGATTGAAATTTTACCCATACAGAACATATTAAAAAAAATTTCTCATGATTATTTTAAAATAATTTGTTATGCACGATTTTTTTTAAATTGGCCATATTTTCGTGGATTTTGCTATCCCACATCGGTTATACGATAATAACTACACTTTAGAACTTGTATATATAGATTTGAAGATTGAAAAATTAAGCATATCATACAATTTTTTAAAACTTTTGGCTTAGATCAAATATAATAAACTAAAATAGTTTTAATATTATCGTACAAACGGATGAAATTGGTTTACACATTTAATCTCAACTCGTCAAAAATGTTATCGTCAATGTTATCTCGTTGTCACTTTGCACGTCAATGTTATCTCGTTGTCACTTTGCACCAATTTATATCAAGTCGGGCATAAAACTATATTTAACAAAGGAGCAAACCTCAATGAACAACATTCATGATGTCGATTGAGGGTTTTGTGCATTTACAATCTCACATCCTCGTCTCAACCGGCGTGATGAAATTGGTTTACACATTTAATCTCAACTCGGTCAAAATTTGGTCTATTATATACCACAACCTCTAACCTGTCCTTGATTGCTTAATTTGACGCCGATTGGGTATTGCACGTTTACTTGCAAGTCTATTGTTGTATATTGCCTGTTTTTTGGCCAATTCTTGTGTCTGGGAAGAGCAAAAGGCAAAAGACCGTGTCTAAGGCTTCTGCAGAGAGCGAATCTAGGGTTCTTTCCGCACCTACTTCTGAGATTATTTGGCATGAAGGGTTGATATCTGATGCACTATGATAATAAAGCCGCTCAACATCTCGTTGTTATTCCCGTTTTCTATGAACAAATGAAACATCTTCGTTTAGATTGTCACTATGTCCGGAATGAAGTGCAAACATGTTTCATCTCTATTTCACACGGTCTTTCTTCGCTTCAGCTCGCTGACATCTTCACTAAAGTATTATGGGCACAACAACATGAGTTTCTCTTTATCAAGCTTGTACTCGTTTCACCTCATTTAGTTTGAAGGTATATGGATATAGTATATAGTTACATGAAATACAAGGTACTTATATGTAAGTATATTCCTAAGTGATTAGAGGTTGTTAAGAGTAATAAATGTATATATACCTAAAGTGTAACATAACGATTATTGAGTAATAGAATCTTCATTCAGTATTCTATCTCTTCAAATGTAGTCACCATATAATTCAGGTATATAGAAATCAACAATTATTTCAACTTCATATTGAATCACAAAAATTCACTAACGGTTTCCGATTTTTTATTTGCAAAAAAAATCTCAATGTAAGAATTTATAATGTAAATATAAAGTAATAATACTGATGTGTGGACCTTATAATTTTTTTTTTAATTTGTTATAAACTAATTCTATAATTAAGTCATTGAATCCTTTTTACTAAACCCTAATTATTGAATCAGTATATATCACATAAAATTTTCTTGAATTTTTTACTTTAACTAAAACATAATAAACCTTTTTCTCATAATTATTTTTAAAATTATTTTTTATCCACAATTTTTTATAAATTTGGTCATATTTTCATGAAGTTTGTTATTCCATATAAATAAAGGGGATTGATTATGGTAAGGAGGATTTTTGTGGTAATCTGCGCCGTTGATTCACTTGATCCAATGACTTACAATCATCCACGTCATTTAATGAATAAGGAGAGGTGCGGTCACAATTTCACAATTTTTAGAAGATACAAGGGTAATTTTGTCCTTTTAAAAAAGGGGTCGGAGACGCGGTGGTATTTTTTTTAATTTTCATGAGGAAATTGTAATAGTTGTCATATCAGTTCATAGTTTTTGGTCAATTTGATCAAACCTATACATTGTAAGTTCTAATATTTTCACTAGTTAGTTCATGCATTATTTTGTTAATTTAGTTGTTATGGTTTTATGCACTTTTTTGCTTGAACTAATAAAACACAATTTATGAACGAACAATACACAATATTCAAAATAATGATACCCAAAATTTTAAGTAATATTATAAAAGTTCATAATTTTAGTTCAATTCGTTCAAATATATAACATATCAGTTCTGATATTTTCTATAATTACTTCACGTAATATTTTGTTAATTTTATAGTTATGTTTTTATGTACTTTGTTACCTGTACATGTCTGAACTAATAAAACACAATGTTATGAACTAACAATACATAATATTCAAATTAATGATACCTAAATTTTGAATTAATATAATAAACAGTTTGAACTAAGTGTTAAAAAAAACTACTTGAACAAACAATTTTGTAATAACCGAAAATTTCGAGAATTAAATTAAATTTTATACTTAAGTTGGTAACTTATTCCGATAATCGAATCCAATAATTTAATTAAACCGATAAGCTCGTCCCAACTTGTTTCCAGTCCAATTGAACATGACTGAGATTTGTTAGAACCTCGGGCCACTACTTGCCTTGCTGGGCCCTTTCTCCACTACTGCATTACTTGGCCCAGTCATCACTCTTCACTCCTTTGGGCTGGCCTTCCCATGTTTTATTTTCTTCATGTCTTCTGGGCTGTGCAGAACCGGAAGTACGAGCCTTCCCTTTCTCCGCTTCGTCTCCCATGTCCGTTCGTCAGGTTTCATCTTGTAACGACAATCGACAATTTATTTGGAAATTTACTCCGGCCGTTAGACCACTTTGATTACGCAGAAACGTTACTTCTGCCTCCCCGTCTTCAATCTTTCCGATCCATTCCCTCTCTATTGCACCTCCTATCGACCTGTTGTTCTATCTGCAACACACATCTCCAACCATTACTAACGACCTCGACCACCGGTACCGCCTCTCTGCGCCATCTCCCCTTGGCACGCTGCCACCATTGTCGACCGAGCTTCCCCTTTCTTCTGTCTCTTCCCTTCTGAATCGTGAAGAACCCCTAACCACGCCATTGGCAACATCTTGACGCCATTCACATCCGGCTAACCGAACTCGATCAAACCTTCTTCTGCATTCGATTTCTGGGCTTGCTTCAACCTTCTGTTTGTGTTCTTTCCAATTGAACCGCCGCTGTTCTCACCCTCCACCACTAGGCTTCACCTTTTGTCGCCGGCGATCGCGAGTCATCCACCACGTCGACCTGCAAACGTTGTGACCGCACTGGTGAGCTCCTCCTCCACCGTTGCTCAGTTGGATTTGAATGTGAGTACTGTGTCGTTTGAATCGAGAGTGAATCTGACTTGAATTGATAATATACGTGCAGAGATTTTTGACCCTACTGCTGGGTTAGGCTGGAACGAATTTGTCGTGGACCTCGTGGTTGTACTCCCTAGATCGAACTGTCAACCAACCGTAGCTGGTTAGTACCTTGGACCCGGTTAACCAACTTTCGATCCGACCTCGGTTAGACTTGAAATTTATCCGTTTCCGTTAACTTATTTTATACTAAAAAAATGTAGCTAAGAAATTATAAAATAATAAACTAAGTATTGCATGATGGTATAGTCTTTTAATTATGGACTTGAGAGAAGGTCGGATGTTGAGAATAAATAGGAACCGGAATTCTAGATTGTACGGGTTTGGAATTTATAGTATCGAGACAGGAATGAGAACAAGGGATAGTCAAACGGTTGACACCACTAGATTATAGATATATTCAAATTTAGTTATATGTTAATGACCCAATTATGCTTCAGGATAAGGAACGTGAATGGACGTGTAGGTCCCTAATCCGAATTGATAGAGCATGTTAAGAGATTTATGTGGACATGGTACCCTAACTTTTCAGAAAGTTAAACTGAGTAAAATTTCGAGTGAGATGGTTCTAAGAATGAATAATTGAATGATCAGGAAAATCGGATCTTTTGCTGGCAAGATCACGAGACTTTGAGACCAGTACCGTTAAGGTGAGTTCGTAGGACTCACTTAGTTACCGTTTAATACTGAGTGTGCATTTGAGTGGTGTGTGCTTTATTCATATGAAATAAAATGAACGGATTAGATCACGATACTTTGTTTATTAAGTAAGGCACAAGTGTATGATAACGTGCCGTAACCGTCGGTCCGGGCCGATGGTGCCGGAGGATTGCCCCGCGACCAGTCCAGTAGGTATACGGGAAGAGGTACATACACCAGCCCTACTGGTTTACGGGGACGGGGGCAAGAGTCGGGAGACTCTTGTGTTACAAAATAAGATGGAAATTAGACTGGATCAAGTCACGTAATGAAAAGATAATAAACCGGGATCTGCGTGTGCATGCTGAATGATTTACTGTATATGCCCTTGTGTGTGTTTGTGCTCTAGTGACACTTTGGTATTAGGATTGTAGCTAACGGTTTATACCGTGTTGTTAGATGATGCAGGTTAGATCTCTACCGAGAGATCGAGAGTGAAGTGGCCAGCCAGGGTTTCCGTACTAGGATCGGGTGTTTGGTTATTTATTTCCTTAGTTGACATTTACTGTTAGACTCACTAGTCCTAGAGATTGGCTGGGTTGTGTTGGTCACGTCTTATTACTTTGAGTACTTTATTTAAAGATTTACCGTTTTAATATTTGTGCCTTGTTGCAAGGTCCGTTGTGAAATTGTTGTCAAACTAAGGCCGGGACCCACTGTGAGGTCCTAGCCAGTAACGCTCGGGATTCCTAGAATTCGGGGTGTTACAAATTTGAACTATTTGAACAAAAATTTGAACCATTAGAACAAACAGTTTGAACTAAGAGATAAATATGGGGAACTGGATTAAAAAGGTTCAAAATTTTATACTATTAATTTTGAAAATGTTTGAACGATAATGTATGAAAATTTTGAACGAAAAAGTGTTAAAAAAAAAAAGAACTACTAGACCAAATAGTTTGAAGTAATTGAACAAAAATAATGAACCATCAGAACAAACAATATGAACTAAGAGAATAAAAAGGAAAAAAATTGGGGTAAAAAAGTTTAAAGTTTAAATTTTTACTATTATTTAAAAAATATTTGAACGAAAAAAGTGTTAAAAAAATATAAGATCATATAGTTTGAACTAAATGAACGAAAATATGAACCATTAAAAACCGTTTGTACAAATTGAACTAAACTCGTGAACTGATATTATAACTGTTAAAATTTTCTCATGAAAACTACACAATTGTCACTGCGTCCCCCTCTTTTAAAAACAGATCTTCAAAATGACAAAAATGTCGTCTAAACTCCCTATAGTTATAAAATTATCACCGCGCTCCCTAGTATTCATTAAATGACGTGGACAAATATGGACAGTTGGATCAAAAAGATCAACGATGTTGCTCCGTACGGCCATACCGCTAGAAACCGGCCGTACTGGTAGAAACCGGTTGTACCTGAACCGATTCGATAAATAAAAATAGAATATTTAAATATTAAGCAAACAATACAAAAATCATTGCATTTTGGTCTATATCAAATATAATATTTATTCATTTTAGATTAATATTGCATATGGGTTTTTAGTGTGACATACTTTTACGATATAATAATTATTTTTATTTTAAGTATAATAGACATGATGTGACGTAAAATGATCTCAATCCCGTCACATGTCCAACCCTAAAAATTTGTATGTTTTTCTTGACATGTATTAAGCCTATAACTTAATGTGAATTTACAACAACTTTGAAACAAGTGGGTATATTTCTTTTAGGGTGTCAGGGCTGCTAATTCCTATACTCTCTGTTTATGGTCATATTTATTTCACAACTCTAATCGATTCCCCAATTTATTATCATATACTCCGGTAGTACATACATCTCATAAACAAAAAGGAGTAGCAAAAGGGGTAATAGGCAATATAAAGTTTTACAAGTTCTAGCTTGGTTAGTAATCTTATGTGTTGTTATCTAGTGAAGTGAGATTGATCCTCAGCGTCATCTCACTTCAACTAATGGATATAGCCGAACCCAAGGATAGAGGTTCCTGTCACCTAAGAACACATCCATACCATTTGTAAGAACATACGAGTTCTTAGCAGTCTCTGCTCGGATGAACTGAAGCTGATCAACCGGGAACATCTCCTTCACCTGTTTGAAGTTTGATGAACCCAGTCATATACAGGTTTCTTAGTCACAGCCTCAAAATTTTCTTTCAACTTGCCTAACAAAGCTGAGACTGCATCTCATGATCCCAGAGGTCGGAACATGCCTAGGAATACAACTTTAAAGCACCACCAAATTCCGTGAACATGTTTTCAATGCCTGTCGGATGCAATGTAGCAGAATGTAGATTTGTTAACTAGGGCTTCATATTGAGGAACAAGTTTTGCAATCCATCAAGCATCTCATGCATAGAAGAAGCCATATATAGTAAGGGGTTGCAAAGGAAATCAAAAGTACAATGAATATACCTTGCACTGGAACCTGTTTGGAATAGTCTTCATTTGTCTCCTTTCACTGCAAAGTACAAGTACCCCGTTTGTCATTACAGAATGTTATTCACCTTATCATGATTGGAACTAATATGCTAAGATGCAAATCAAATCTGGTGCGCTGAGGATGATGTTGAAACACATTTTTTAAATTATCTTCCTTTTTTTTTTTTAAACATTTTAATAAACAACTCCAAATTTTGGCATGACATTGTAGTTTCTCATCAGCAGCAAGGTTCATCATACTGACAGAGGAGGTAACCCCTAACTTGGTGGTACTTTCATATTTGTCAAAGTGTCACCAAGCATTTATCCCAAAACTCTTATAGCTTAAGATAATTTCCCCTCTTAACTTGACCTTCCTGTAATCATCGTACCTTAAACCCCTCTGCCCAATTACGGTTTGGATTTGGTGGAGTTACTCCACTTAGGGCCCGTTTGGTTTCAACTCCGGAAACGGAAACGGATCTAATCCATATGTACCCTTATTCATGAAGTTTTTTGGAATCATTCTTAGTGGTTTCAAGTATTGTAGTAGAACATGATTAGTTTTGATACATATAGGGAAACAAGTACATTTTGCATATAACTCCAAGGAATGATTCTAAAAAACTTCATGAACAAGGGTATTTATATGAACTAGATGCATTTCCATTCCGTTTCCGTTTACGGAGTTACAACCAAACGGGGGCTTAGACTTGTGTAAACACTATAATATAAGTTTGAACATAAAAGAAAGAGAAGATCTCAACATCAAGACAATTTTAGTGGTTGAGATCACTTCAACTCAATAAATAAAGTTACAATGAAACAACTTATTTGGCTAGTAAGTATGGTTAATGGCCTACAAACCTTGTTTAATGGCCTACAAACCTTGTCAACAAATAAACATCAATTTTTTAATTTAAACACAATTTCTGAATTAATTCCTATTAACCTTGTAACTACAATGAAAGTATAATCTAAATAAAAATTGTTTAATTTAATTCCAATTAATTTTGTAATCACAATAGAAGGGAAATCGATATAGAAGTTATAATAAATGATGTAGGTTATTATTTACATATTATTTGACAAAAAGATTACTAAAAAATATTATAATTTGTCTCGGAATTAAAATAGTACTTTTGATTTACAAATATCTGATAATAAGTATCCATAAAACAAGTATTAATTTTTAGTAATAATAATTGAAGTATAACATATTTAAAAAATATTTTAAGTTATTTATTCAATTAAAAAGGAATTTGGTGACATTAAATCTATACACGACAGTTAGGCAAAACAAATGTAAGTGCAACAAGTAAGCGATATACCTCTCCTTTAGTACAGTATAGAGATTTTTCATTCTAATGAACATTAATTTTTCACCAACTTTTGCGTAAAAGTTTTATGGTGATTGGCATAATACGGAACACAACTTTTCACTGATACATTATTATATATGTAAATTATTGTGTTACTTCTAAATTATATTTTTCTTACTACAGTACTATCTTTATTTTGTTTCCTTTAATGAAATAAACCGGTTTTAGCTTGTGGTCCCAAAACCGGAAAGACAAAATGACCCAATCATAGCCCCTTACTAGTTAAGCTCAACCTTTCATGCTAAAGATTTAAAGCATTTGTTACACAAAAACCCTGGTTTTATATGTAGGTACAATTAAACAAAGAACTGAAATCACATACAAAAGCAAGCAGGTTTTACCATTAGGGGGCATTGGCGGGTTGAGAACTACAACGACTCCTAGTTGTTCGTTTATCAATTCATGCAAGAGCCGACAAATGCATCTGCAAATTAACCAACGATAGCTAATTTAACAGTAAAACTATTGATATGAGGAATTAGATTATTTAATCCTAACATAATATATTGAACCACCAAAATTTCATCACACTTGAATCATACGACAATGGTAAATAAGAAAAAATCCTAAATTTTCAGCTAGTAAAAGTTCTGGTAAACTAATCATACGTAAAAGTCAATGAACAAAACCTCAGTAAAGCATGCATATGAGTTTTGTCCTTTGTTCAAATAAGTTAGAAAAGGAGCCTTATGGATTAGGGGACAGAAATGGAAAATTGATGAAAGAGGACACGGAAAATGCTTGCAACTTAAAAAAAACTTTGGATTTATTTAGGGTTCAATTCCTTCTAACCTTTTCAGTCTTTCACCCTTGTCCTAATCAAGCTAATCTTTTTGTTTTTCCTATTAACACCCCAAAGCATCTGATTTTTATGAAAACACCCTTTTAATGTGGAAATCATTTTCCTACCATTAATTCCATGATGGTAGGAAAATGATTAATTAATGAGAAAGGAAACAGGCATATCATAGTTTCCACTTTTAGGTGTCAGTCCAGCCTTTCTATAGTATTACACTACTACTTGTCAAAGGATGGATTCTAGTTTCCATTTATAGATACTTGTCCAAATGATATGACGGGAGAAATCAACATACAATTAGAAACACCAGCATACTACAATATACTACTAATGAATTTCTAGAACCCAAAATAGCTGAACTATAGTCTCCAAAATTCTTTGGCAACCTTTCCTATTAGAAGTAAAGAACCATTATGAATATACTGACAAGAAGATATCCTCAAAATCCTTGATGTCTAAAGAGAAATTGGCAGCTAAACTGATTAAACTTTTGGTAGTTAGGTTTATAATTGCATTTATGTGTGTTCTCGTACAATAGCATTAGTATTTGGTCAAAGTATGTTTAAACTGGCAGCCTTGTCAGATATTTGGAGCAGAAAGTTTATCCTATTTCACTTTTATCAAGCAACTTACTAGTGCAAAAATCACAATTTCAGCAAGACCAAATAATAAATGTTATGGGGGTAAGTGGATAACTCACAAATATCATTTCCAAATGAGCAACTTGTCATTCTTGCTGGAAGAACTGGTGACTGAACGGCAACCATAGGTTAACACTATGATCGTCAGGAATTTAGCTGTTTCAATTTCTCAAGAACGTGCTTCATTGATGGCCGCACAGCAAGTGATTCCAATGTACAGGACAATGCAAGCTTCAATATCTTCAAAAGATGCTCCTCTGTCCCAGATTCCCATAATTCAGGAGAGAATAGTTCAGAAGATCTTCCCTCATCCAGTAGTAACTTTGCCCATGCAACAATGTTGAACCCATTCCCATACGAAGAAAATGAAGGATCCAAACACTTCTTTCCTGACATCAGTTCTAAAAGCACAACTCCAAAACTGTAGACATCAGCCTTGTCAGAAACTCTGCATGTCGTGGCATACTCAGGTGCTACATAACCAAACGTACCAGCAACATCAGTAGTGGCATGTGTCTGAGAAACTTCAAGAAGTCGAGCCAACCCAAAGTCTGATAGATAGGCATTAAGTTCCTCGTCAAGCAGAATATTGCTAGGTTTGATATCCCTGTGAACAATGCGAGGGATACATGAATAGTGAAGAAAAGCTAGAGCTTGGGCTATATCAACAGCTATTTTGCATATTACAGGCCATCTAGCATCCTTTCCCACTCTATCATGGATGAATGTCTCCAGGTTTCCTCCAGAAAGATAATTGTAGATCAAGAACATCTCAGTATCTCCTACATAATACCCAACAAGAGTTACAAGATTCCTATGTCTGATCCTGCCTAATGTCCTTATCTCTGCCTCAAACTGTTGAACCCCTTGAAATCTGCCAATGGACAACCTCTTCACAGCTACTAGGTAACCAGGGACTATTTCAGCTTTGTAAGTAGATCCAAATCCACCAGTACCTATAAGATTCCTAAGGCTGAAATTTTCTGTAGCTCTGACCACGTTATCATATGTCAGCTCAACTGGAGCATCATCAAAGCTCACCACTGTCCTTGTAAAGTTAGTAAGTCTACCATATCTTTTCTGGCCAATAGTTAGGGCAACAGCAATAATAACAAGCACGCTTACTATTACAGAGATCGAAATGGCAGCAGCGATCACCAGGGATTTCATTTTACCGCGTTCATGCATTCTATTCACTTTAAGTGGATATGGGAGCCCAGTTGGTGAAGCTGAATAGGTGTCTGGGCATGAATGCAGAAATTTATTCCCTGTGAAGCTATTACAATCACATGGATGTTGAAGTAGTGGAATATGACCAGAAAGGTTATTGTAGGAAACATCCAATTTGGTAAGATGTGAAAGGGATGATAATGAAAAAGGAATGACCCCAGAAAGTTTGTTATGATCCAGCAAAAGAATTTCCAGATTTACGGCATCTGCCAAAGCTGCAGGAATTGATCCAGTAAAGGCATTTTGAGACAAATCCAACACCTCCAAGGATGTCAGGTGACCAAGCTGATCTGGAATTTGACCCGTCAAATCGTTGTCGCCAAAACGCAGTTGCTTTAAATTTTTCAATAGTCCAAACTGCTCAGGAAGAGATCCAGATATCTTGTTCCCTTGGACATTGAGATGTTTAAGCATCAGCAGCTTGGCAATTGCGGGAGTCAGGAAACCGTCAATTTCATTCTCTGCTGCTTCAAATTCTGTCAGCTGCAAGCAATCCAGAGGCATTGACTGGTACATTGTACCTGATATCTGGTTGACGCTCAGGTTAACAGAAAGGCTCTTGAAGAAGCTACAGTTCAGAAAAGGCTGACTAGAGGCCCATCCATTGAAGTAGTTATTATTTAGGAGCAGCCTATATGACACATTATTGATCTGCTTGGATAGATCCTCTTCCAGAAAAAATGACGGCAGAAAACCAGTGAAGTTATTCCAACTAAAATCATGGTTGACTGTTAAATTTGCATTCATCTCAGACAACCAAACTTGTAGAGTAGAGTAAGAGATCTGAATATCTTCGTCATTGAGAAAATCAAGCGATTGAACATGTTGATGGATATCAATACCACAATTTCCCTTTTCAAATGCTGAAAGTGCACCAGAAAGCTGATTCTGACTGACGTTAAAGTAGACCATACAAGGAACCTGAAGCTGCAAAGGAAGGCTACCAAAGAAGCTGTTCAAACTCAAATCAAGAAAGGTAAGGTTTCTACACATTCTCAAACTATTGGGTATTTTTCCATCCATGTAATTCTGTCCCAAATTGAGAACCCTCAAAGAGCATGATTCAGTCCAACTGTTAGGCAATTGACCCCCAATATTTGCTCTTGGTGCCCAGATAATTTGTAAAGTCGGAATCAGGAACAATTGAGAAGGTACACCACCCTCAAAAGCATTGTATTCTCCGCGAAAACTGTCAGCAGATACAGCTGCATTATAATCTACCAGATTGGTCAGTACAATAACTGTGAGCTTGTGACAACCCCCAAGCTCCTTAGGAATCCTGTCCGTGAGACTATTTCGGGAAACATCTAGAACTCCGAGTTCCGAAATGCTTCCAATCTCAGACGGGATGCTACCTTGTAGAATATTGCCATCAAGCAACAATGTTCTCAAATTCCGACATTTCCCGATCTCCGGAGGTATTCTACCGACCAACAAGTTATTAGAAAGCTTCAAGTGAATAAGAGACTGACATGGACTGCGCCTATGCACTACAATTTCACCTGTGAGCTGGTTATTCGACAGATCAACAACCTTGGTTCTCCCCGAACCAACCAATAATCTAGGAATCGAGCCCGTCAAAGAATTATGGGACAAATTAAGCAACCTGAGCGCAGAGAGACCAGCGAAACCAGGCGGTATTAGACCAGTGAAGTTGTTACCTTGTAGGTGGACGACTTGCAAGCGACGCAGGTCACCGATTCCCACCGGAATCTCGCCGGTAAAGACATTGTAGGGGAGAGACAAGACGCGCAGGTAGGTTAGGTTAGAAATGGAGGGCGTTAGGGTTCCGGAGAGAAAATAGGAGGTACCGGAGAATCTGAGGCCAGACAGCGGGAATGCAGCGGAGCCGGTGATGTTGAGACTGACGACCTTTCCGCCTTCGCAGGTGACTCCGAACCAGAAGCAGTGGTTGGTGGATGTGGACCAGGTGGAGAGGAGGTTGGAAGGATCGAGTGTGACGGAGGATTTGAAGCTGAGGAGAGAGGCTGCTTCGTCGGAAGGTGGAGTTGGAGAGGAGGTTGAGAGAGTAGTAAGGGTGAAGAAAGAGAAGAGGAAGAAGAAGAAGAAGAAGAAGCATGAGAGAGCTGCTCGGAGGGACATCGTTAATGGCGGAGGGGGAGGGAGAAACTGCCGGAAAAGGGAGAGAATAGTGAAGAAGATGCTGTTAAGCTATGCCTCCGTCTCTCAACTTCAATTTTCTACTATATTAGCTCAAAGGCCAAGGTGGCAACTGGCAAGAGGAAAAGGTATATTATTATTTGATTTCTTTTTTAATTTATAGGTATTCGACGGGACCACACTTCTTCTACTTAAGTATCTTTCTTAATACGTAATAAAAACAATTTATATAGTACTTGCTATAGATTGTGCTCTAGATAGTACATTTATCGCTCGTAACAATATTACATGAGTTGAATATCAACATGTTTGAGGGTTAAATATGGAAAAAGGAGAGGTGAAGGGACGCGGGTAAAAGGACAATCAACTCGGAGTTCGACACTTGTTATGACAAGTGTTCAAAGATCTTGAGGAGGGTGAGGGAAGCCAAAATAATTGGTCGACACTCGGTGTGATGTTACATACGTATGAAGCAATCTGTAAGCGATTAGGAGTGACATAAAACAAATCAATGTGATATAAGGGAGGGTGGGAGACGAAGTATCGTAAGAAAAAACAAAGGTGATTAGGAAGGTGGTGTGTTTCATGTATGTAAAATATGATAAAAAGCGAGCAAGAATAAGTAATGGGGAAGTTAGATATGAAGGCGTTGGACACTTAAATCCATACCGAGGTGGCATGTGAAAATGAAATAACATTAGTAAATTTCATTAGTTAAAAAGACAACTAAAGTTGTAAACAAAATTAGATAATTATTTAAATTTGAAACATCGTTCACCCTTCATGCGCATTCAAGATCTTTTTAAAAAACCATATGTGAATTTCACAAAGTACACTTATTAATAAAATTAAAAAATGAGGCTATCTTTTAAAATACTATGCTCCTCAAAATGAGCACGAAATTAAATTAAATTTTCATGTGCGTCTTAAGGTACACATGCATTTTAGCGTGTCTATAGTAATATTTTTGGTGTGGACATGGTTAACGGCTTCTTTTTTCCTTCTTTTATTTTGTTTATATTCACCCTCTCTTTTTCTCCGTCTTGAGTCCAAACATATTGCAGTCTTCTTCGGTCAAAACTTATTGTCCAATTTTCTCCATAATATATATTTAAATGGTAAGATTTCATTCTTTATAACTTACACAAAACCATATTTATTCTTATGCCTTTCAATTATGTTTTTATTCACTCGACTCCATAACTATGCGAAAAGCCTTTTTATTGGATAATTTGTAGCTGAAATAAAGACTTAACAATGATCTTTATACTTTGAATTTCATATTATAGGATTAAAAATGCATAATTTCATAAATATATATAAAAAAATACAACGACAAAACTGTACAAAAAAATTAATGATTTATAGGCTACAAATTTTAATTAGAACATCTTCAACCCAGATACTGAGAGTTTCTTCAAACATTTCTAAACATAAAAATAAAGATTAATGTCAGACTGGGTTAAAGAATCAATGTCATGAGTGGAAAGAAGTTTTTCTGGGAAGAAATGAATTCTGACAAAGTTCTGCCCGATTCACACAAATTAAAGAAATTGTGGATTTTTATTTTGTTTTTGTCCAATTGTAGGGAAGTAAGATTTGTTCTATTAGAGTTAGTAATTCAAAAGAAAACTCTTTTAAATTTTGGGATGAAGGTGAGAGGTTCTATAAATAAATTTAGGGATAAAAAATAATGAAAAAAAACAGATAAAAAATCTTTTAAAAATTCTGGGATGCAGATAGTCTTACATGGCCACCTAAAGTGATTGGACAACTTTGCCTAAATCATTGGACTTTGATGTATCCATGCCCAAAATTACTAAGATTCATAATTACTAAGATTCATATCAATATCATGCAGCTACTCCGAGTCTCTGACGCATGAAATTGGACGTTGATATACCCATACGAAAAATTACAAACATACGACTGAGGTCGATATGATTATATCCGACCTCATACTAGATATTCGTTTTTTGACAAGGTCCGTATTAGACATATTTTCAGAGAAATAAATTGTATTGTTGACCGATTGACACATGGAAAACTCGACCCCCCAACACAAATTTTTCTGAAGACCCGAACTTCGTGTTTTTATCCGCAAGGATACTTTAGGCTTGACTAACCCGTTTTTTCATTTTCAAAAAAAAATAAAAAAATCCACAAGTGTGTTTCATAAGACCGTTTCCACCGCGAATTGTGAAGGGCCTAAGACGCACCAAAACCAGAACTTTTTCACCCAATATTATAAGACGCCCAATTTCACCAAAACTTGAATTTTTATCACTTAATCAGCCTAACTTACTATATAGCTCATGAATTATCACATGAACATGATCGACCAAATCAATCTCCACTCCACCGTAATATTAACAAACAAATGAGGTTTTACATACAATTTTTCTTACACCTGTACCCAAACAGAATCAAGAAAAAAAATTAAGTGCAGCAGTTCTTTATACAGTTATCAAAACAGCTGCATAACAAATCCTGTTTCCCCAGAATTTCAATTTCGCATAGGAAGGGAAAAGGAAAGAAAAGATGCAAACATATTGATGAATTGATATGAATGCAGCAAGTAATACACATACCAGATATAGACCGTGTCCTCCGATAAAATTGGAATAATCTCCATTTTTCTTCTTCATTTCAATGCCCTGAAAAGTTGGCTTCCAAGAGTCACTGTGGGGGTTCCTTCCCCCATACCAGTCGTTAAGTTCATCTCCTTCTCGAGTATTCTGTCCAGTTCAGTTACCACATAGCTCATAGACGGTCTTCTTTCATTTGAAGGTTCTGTACAGTAAATGATCAGCTGTGCAAACTCTTCCATCCCCTCTGTCGTGAATCGTTTCCCCAGTCTTTGGTCAATTATCTTTGAAATGCTGCTGAATTCAGGGTAGTTTTGTACCTGCACGACGTATATCCGTAAAATGGTCATATAATTTTGACTAAAACAGCGAGCAGCTGAAAAAAGTATTGTCTGTTTATCAGAAAGATCAGTTACCCATTCGACCAAATTTTGAGTGGACTCTGCGGGATATAAACAGCTAGCTTCCTGTCCGCAGGCTAACTCGAGCAGAAAGACACCGAAGCTATATACATCACTCTTCTCTGAGAACTGCTGGAACTCTTTTACCCTTCAACGTAAATAAATAATAAGAACCCGGGTTCAGTAAAAAAGATATTTAAAATGTGATGAGGAATGAAGACAAGGAAATATGAGTACTCTGGTGCAAGGAAAATCTCATCAGCAGCAACTTGAGAGGAAGATCCAGCTACATCAAATTTCCCAAGGAAGTTGCGGATTCCTGTGTCTGCAACCTTCGCTATAAAATTCTCGTCAACAAGCACATTTGATGTCTTAAAATCCTTGTGTAGCAACCGGGGACTTAGGGAATGAATATGATCTAAACCTGCATTTAATGGATTTTAAATTAGGATCCAGAAATATACAGCTATAGGATGTAGAGGACAATATACGAACTTCATGGGAGTCTTTTAGGTTGGAAATTTCAAATGAATGATTGGAATTATTATTCTTGTTTAATGTTTTCTTGCCCAAGGATAAGAAAAAATAATGCCAGTAAAGCCACAAATGCTCACTGCTTTTCCAGAAGATCACCTTTAGCGGCCCCTAAAGCTATCGAGAGCCTGTGCTTGAATTCTAGCTTCTCACGTGAGCCTTGACTTGTCTCTGTGGAGTAGCTTAGACAAGTTAGAAAGTGAGAGCTCCAACCAAAAATATATATATATAAAGAATCAGGCCCAAACCGTTTACCATACAAGTGGCTTGAAACACTTCCATTAGGAATGTACTCGTAAACTAGAATCTGTAAATTGTTTTCCTGGCAGTAACCTACAAGAGTCACAATGTTCCGGTGTTGGATTGATGAAAGATACCGCACCTGAATGACATTTATAAGAAAATTTTGATCGAATCTCACAATATAAGGCAAAGATAAAGGATTACCACTGGTCACATCCACAAAAGTTTAGATACTTCAGCAATTAATACAAAATAGCAGGTTTCATCTATGATCCTCAGATCCCTCATCATTTCCCAAATGCAGTTTTATAACGACTAGGTTCCAAACTTATGCGTTTTGTATTTCTTATTCTATCATCCGTATTTTTGGTACATATGGTGGTCAACTATGAGAACACTGACCAGATATGGATGCCCCATCGCATTTGGTTGGCCACTATTAGTTAAAAGAAAATGGAAGAACTAATTTTGTGACAACCCTGGAGAAATTAAGGATTAGGTATTTGGTCCCCAACTTTGCATTAGGGAAATTTTCCTTATCTATGTCTTTGATTAAAAAAAGCTTCTGCTCTTAAGTACACAAAAATAGACCTCGTAAGGGAGCGGAACATTTTAAGGTGACTATCTGACTCCTTGATCTTTTTTATAACCTATAGGAGATACATACATTGCAAAAAGTAATACGTCTATTATGAGATTAACTAAAGAGTAAATTACACAAAATAACCTCTTATAAGTACCATTAACCACCCCATACTACATTTCTGTTAGCAATAAACCACCACACACAGATTCTGTTAACTATCCCGCATCTCAGTCTGCCTGGTCTCAATTTTAGGATTCTTGTTATCCAGGATTCCAGGGCCGCGAACAAACCATTGGCCAATACATAAATGTCGGCATTGATGAAGAAATGGCTCTCAAAAGTCATTTCAGGTGAATTCAATACTGGTCCGACAACCTTTTCTTTTGTTATGGCAAATTAACCCTCCATCTCATTTGCTTGATCTTAGTTGCAGGGTTCACGTTATCTCCAGGGCCATGAACAAACAATTTACAACACTTAATGCTGGCATTGATGGAGATTTTGTTCTCAGAAGTCATTTTAGGGGAATTTTTACAGCTAATGAATTCAAAAAAAGCTCCAATAGCCTTCTTTCTTTTGTTAAGCAACTTCAACCCTCCATCTCATCGTGCCTGATCGACTGCAGGCTTCTCAGTATCAGGGCCGTGACAAACAATTCCCCAAAAGCTTATACCCCCGACATTGATGGAGATATGGGTCTTCTAGGTCATTTCAGGTTAAACTTCTCTGGTAGCTTTAACCCTTCATCTTGTATGCCTGATCCAAATTACTGGGTTCTCTCACTATCCATGGCCATGACAAACAGTTCCTGGTGCCTTTTGTGGTTTGCCTCCATTTAAGCTATATGTTGCTGATGTAGGAAGAGAATATGGTGGTGGGACCCACAGCTCTCTTTTTGAGTTGAAATGACCAATTCTAATGGGACCCATGGATGGAATAGTTGACAGAATTTGGGAGGGTGGTTGATTGTTAGCATAAATATAATATGGGGTGGTTAATTGAAAAAAAATTATAAGAGGTGGTTAATTGAAAAATGGTATAAATAAGAGGTGGGTTTTTGTAATGTACTCTTAATGAAAATCACAAGATCATAAGAAAAAGGACAAGGGTAGATCATATTGCATCTTACGTATAAAAGCAAGGACAAACATAATAATACTACTAGAAATGAGTGCAATATGCTGCAGCTTGTTTGCAGAAAGCCCTATAAATATCCAGAATGAAAGCAAATGGGCAACCATACAAAGAGAGCAGTCAAAGAAAGATATCTATCAAAGAAAATTCTATGGTTCCTGTCAATCCATACACTCAAGCAAAAAATAGTAGAGGCCGTTTCAATAAAGCATTTTCCTAACCACATCTCAACACACTCCAACCAAAGCAAACTGAAATGCCCTATCACAAGGATGCATACCAATGTTTTTTGTTTTCTCAATGCTCGGTAATTTGATTATTTGAACCATATGTTATAACAGCTACAATGGAAAGGTCGGTCAAAGTACTACAAAGATGGTTTAACCTTGTAACTGTAGAGGACAGAAGTAGCTGGGTACAGTAAATAGACTAGCATGGGACTTCAGGAAGTTTTCCTGCACACTCATAATGCTTATGGACTTTTAGCTCCACAAATTGAAAGAAATTTCATGGAAATAATTACCAGTTAGATCAATCAGGGTTTTATGGTAAGAAGTTAACACTCATACACTGAGTTATGCAAATAGGGCCATAGATTCAGGGAGGAGTATAATGAGGTTACAAGGGAGAAGGATATGGGTTGTGTTTATTTATGTTAACGAAACGAGAAATATCACATGGTTGGGTTTCGAAATATGAGGCAACCATCAACAACTTTAACAAAATCAAAGCTAATATCATATTAAATTAGCTTTGTTGGTTTCACATAAGAAAGCTAGCTGAAAGAAAAAAAGGAATAACAGCCGAATAGAAGTTAATAGAAGAATGGCATAGACTATCCTCAAAAAGATATAGCTAGGACTTGAATGCACCTGACCACCCAAGCTAATATCAACTTAAATTTATTACTAGCTACGTCATGTTCCTTGTGATTTTTGAAACTTTCCTATGTTTATTTTTCAAAGATATTACAGCATTCGTGTGACGGAAATCATAGTGATAATAGAGTTAAATACAGATGCAAGGAGAAACAACCACAATCGAACAACAACAAAAATTAGTACAGGATAGCATGAGACATATTTTGACCTTTTGTTTATCATATTTACACTTGTACATCAATAAATGACTATTACCTCTTCAATAAACTCTTGACTAGAAGCACCAAGTCTCTTCTTGATGGCTACAAGCATTCCATCATCAAGCAAACCCTTATAGACCTCGCCAAACTTTCCCGCACCAATCAAACTCTGGACATTGAAATTTTTGGTGGCCAAGGAAAGCTCTTCTATACCAAAGCGCCTTGCTTCTCGAAAAGATAATTCGATGACACCTAAAGAAGGTCAACATAGAAAAAAAAACAATTGATGAGGCTACCAAAACATAAAGATGGGAGTTGCCTCCATAATGCACATGAAATACAGAGATGAAGCTACCTTGAACTGACTGTTCAGAAGATCCTGTTTCCGAGGTTTTTGAAATGCCTCTTTTACGCAGGAAACAACACCATACACTGACTGCTATCACCACCACTAATGCCACTGCTCCTGCAGCACCTCCTACTATAGCTGCAAGAGTTGTGGACATCTGGCACCAGAACTACTTCAGCCGTAAAAAGTAGTTTCAGAAGTCATTTATTCAACCTGAAGTAAAAGTTGCACATTATAACAAGTAAGATAAAGGTTGGAGAAGCAATATTTTAAGTCAAATAGATATTTAGCTTTCCGTAGTTTCAACCCTTTCAGCACTCCACTATTGGAAGACTAAGAAGAAAAGTTGTCTCAAATTACAACTGGTGATGGAAATTGGAGTACCTCAAGCATAGATGTCAATCGGTTGTGACTGCCTTTGCAGTTCCCATATCATATAGAGAAGTACAAAAATACAGCCTAATAGTCATACAAACTTCCTCCAAAGAATTTACATTTTTTAGTTTTTATTAAACACTACAAAATTTTCAATCTACTTTCCTGCATTCAAGCGCAGATAAAACATAGGCAATGCAATCCAGACGTAGGTATCAAATCCATTTCCTAATAGTACACAATGACAACAAATCCAACATATATCATCTACAATTTCTTGACTCTTGTGAATTGCAGCAAATATGGAATGGTAAGGAATACAACCCTGAACGATCGAGGATTTTAGGGCATTTGCTTATTACTCAACACACCTATGCAAATGTATGTAAATCTTTAGATTAGGAGGAGGACAACAAGAGATATCGAAATAAACAACGGAGTTTCAACAAATGAAGTAACAGAGACTAACAAATACTACTAAAAGGAAAGTTGATCAAGTATCTTCCTTAAGAAGACCATTAACTACATTTAATCTTCAAATGCAGCATAATGAACAACAAACAAAAACGGTAAGATCCAGATCACACATATACACTGAAAGTTGAAATACAGACGTTTTTTCCAACCTGGGTAGATCCAACAGACGCAAAAAGAAAAAAAGGGGAAAAGATACCAAAATAGGAGAAGCGTGAAATGATGATGATAATAATAATAATAGTAATGGTAGAACAGTCGGAGTGGTGATTGAAACAGGGCAACTAATGTGTAGTTAGATTATCAAAGTCGTACCTTCCGGAAGTCAAATAGCAAGGAACTGAGAGAGAGGGAAAAGTGGGGAACGAAATTAAAATTTATCGTTGTCTGGACTTTGGATGAAGACAGACAATGTCGCGTGAGAAAGCAGACTTGTACGCCGACACAGTCACACTCAACTCTCCTTCTCTCTCTAGGTCGATCAAAAATGGATGGTTCTTGAGCGAAGGCAGTCGCAAGTTAGCAACATTATCAATTTATCATCACTTGATTTGATTGAAAGCGAGGGCAAACAAACACAGTCGAATCGGAGACGGGTCAAAGCTTTCAAGAAATGGGGGAACTGGTGGAATGTGTATGTAGAGAAGAAGAAGGTGGTGAAGAAACGGCAATGGCGTTAGTGAGAGAGAGAAATTTGAAAAGAAATAATTTTGTGGGCTGTAAAGCAGTAGAAGAAAGAGAGAGGGGATGAATTGTCTGCTACTGCAATTTGGAGGCTTTTATTTGCGCTTCTCCTGTCGCCAGAGCATCTTGGTTGTAACTTGTAAAGCTTATGTATTATTTATTTATTTATGTAGTATTTATTTACATATGGAAGGAAACAATCATGTTTTTTTTATTTGATATTTTTTTCAGATGACATTTTCGACTACACCTGACGAGTATAAATTATCTATATCTATATATTTATATATTATACTAAAATCAGGTAATCCAAGTTTGTTTGATCCACGTCGAATTTTGTTTTTAAAATAAAAAGTAAAACAATCTATTTAGATTTTACTTTCATTACCGATAAAATAAAATAAATCTATTAAAATTATATACAAATTTTATATTAAACAACTATTATTTAAGAAATATTTTATTTTTATTTTAATTACAATTTCTATTTAAATTATATTTTACTTATATTGTGATCCCGTCTTTTTTTGGAAAAAATTAAAACAACTTTCATTAAATTATATTAGATTTTAATTATGTTGTAACTACAACTTCTATCTAGGTATTATGTCACATTTTATATTTTCGAGTATTATAATATCAAAAATACACAAATTTTATTCCAAATTTTTTTTATAAAAATGTAAATTATTTATATTATATCAACCCGTACACTAAAGCATAGGTAATAAAGTTTAGGTGTCGCTCACGTTCATTTCGCATACGCGTTGCGTTGAAAATTAAAGCCACCAAAACAAATTTTAATAAAATTTAAAAAATTCTATTTAAATTCTATTTTTACTTTCATTACCATTAAAATAAAATAATTTATATTTAAATAAATTGAATTTATTCATAACATTTAAATTAAATACAAATTTTATAATTAGACAAATTTTATTTAAGAATTATCTTACTTTCATTCTGATCCCAACTTCTATTTAAATTATATTTTATTTCCACTTAGATGTCACTCTTTTTATAAAAAAAAATTAATTAGAACAACTTCTTAACTCCGTTGTAACAACTTTAATTAAATTAGATATTATGTCTACTTTTTATATATGTCCGGTCATTTATAAAATCAAAATACAATAGCTTTAATTTCAAATTTTTTTAAAAATAAAATAAATTATTTATATTAGATCAACTCGTACAAGGTACACGAATTAAACTAGTTAATATAAAAAAATGGGTAAAAATCCGAAAAATTAAAGGCACTGTGAATTTTGCAACCATCACTTGGAGGACCTGCCCCACCTGATAATCGAATGCCCTTTCACTAAACAAATTATTACCAAATTCGACAAAACAATTTTGAATGAACTTAACAAAATAAAAACCCAAAATAAAAAAAGCTCATGAAATCCTACAGGAATTAAAAAACAAAATTGGAACTAGCAAGTTCGAGTGTCTTGCAAATATTTGGTGGAGCATCTGGTTTTTTAGGAACAAAATTATCTTTAATGATGAACCAATTGAACCTGATAATAAGGTAATTACATTCATTAAAAACCAAATCCATAACTGGAAAACTAAAATATTTGACGAAGATGACTACGATATTAAAAGGCAAAAAAAGGACAATAACGTGACTATAAGGAAAAAACACAATATTAAATGGGAAAAACCAAATCCAGGGTTCCATAAACTTAATTTTGACGGATCAAAACTGGATTCGGTGTAACATCCATTGGTTTTGTAATTCGAAATCATAATGGAGATGTTATTAGCCTTGATGCAAAGAAAAATAACTTCAATTCAGTCATAAAAGTTGAAGCTTTCGCTCTTAAGGCTGGTTTACAAGAGGCAATCAGATTGCAAATAAAAAAGATTGAAATCGAAGTTGACAATCTATGTGTTATAAGGGCACTTCAAGGTTTGTGGAGCTGCCCATAGGATGTCAAGATGATTATTTCCGACTCCAGACTGGATCTTTGTTTTTTTGACGAAATCCAGATCAAGCATGTTTTCAAATAAATCAACTGTGTTGCTGACCGATTGACCCACCTGGGAATCTCGACCCCCAACACCAATTTTTCTGATGATCCCGAATTTCGTGTTCTCATCCGTAAGGATGCTTTAGGTTGGACTACCTCTAGAAGGTAGCTTAACCTAACCGCTTTCCGTTATCAAAAAAAAATGATATCAACAACAAGAACATCACAAAGTCTATTAGGAAATAAAGAACAAGAAATATATATCACCCGAGTAAGCTCGTGCAAGCCAATCTTCGCACATGAGCCCATTTGCAGGACACAAATATAGAAAGCGAGTATTCTCAACTCCCCCAATACAAGACCTCAAACACCCCTGGCCGATAGACAGCTAGAAAGCTTATTGACCATCAACGCATAGTCCGTTTAGCATATTATGGAGCTCTAGCCTATATCAGATACACAATTTAGGCCCAGACTATAGCTTTCCCTTCCGCGATCTCGACCTTCATCCTCCATGATAAGCAAAGTGAACTAGTAAGCAAGATTGCTTCCACGTTGTTCCATACTATAAAACCAATCCCATATACCCCATTCGCGCTTATTGACGCATCGCAATTCACTTTAACCTTACCCGCCACATGACGAACCCAAGCCCCAAGAGAACAAGGAGAGAGGGTAGTACAAGCCTAAAAACCTTAGAAACATCATTAAACATTGATGCAAGAGCTAGCATCCGGAAGCTTCATCTCAACATGTAGAACGAAGAGGCCTGCAAAGAAGAGACGACTTGAGGATGAGGAAGGATTATAATCAAAGGAAGAGACGAAGGAAAGCGAGGATCGAAGTGTGACATTGGGCAGCCAAGATACTAGCCAGGATACTAGTTGTGAGAGAGATAGCAATTCTTCTAGATATGAAAGTGAGACTCGGGGAAATGAAGTTCAAGCTTGGCTGGATCAATATCAAGGAAATAGAGTTAAAAATGAAGATGGACTGGACCGAGAGTCCGCCAGCCCCTATGAGCCACGTGCAGTTGAGGGAAATGGACGAAATGTGAAAGATAAATGGGCCGAAGGGCTAGATGAAGAAGACCGGATATATTTTACAAATCTCGGGCTAATTTAAGTAATTAAATTAGGCCCCGTTTCTATTTTATTTTCAGCCCATGCCATTTTGAGACAATTTTAATATTGGGTTTTGCCTTTTATTTTATTTGTTTTTATGTTTCTAGAAGGTCATTTATCTTCTAAAGATTTGACCTTATCCGTTTGTTAGAAGATCTTATCTCTTAAAGATTCGATCTTATCTTTTTGCATGTTATTTTATTTTTTTTATTCTTTCCGGGCTCGATCTTGGATCAAGCCCGCAGCTCATGTAAGCTCAAGTTGGACGTCCTACATAGCCTATAAAAGGCATGCTAGACGTGTGATGAGAGTCACCTTTGATTAATATACATTTGATACTTTTCAGTATTTCTCTCTCGTGGATTCGAGAAACCCTGAATAGGTGGATTCCTATTCAACCGGACGTGTGGATTCACGTCCAACTCTAGCTTAGTAGGATAGGAGAGCCGTCCACCTTGGTGGATTCCAAGATTGGTCTCTTCGATCTCTAGGCGACTTCTTGCGCTCTTGAGATCTATCGCTTCTTTCTCTTGAATTATAGATTATAGCGGAAGAATTCCTTCTCGGAATTAAACCAGTCTATCATGCTACGATTCATCCCAATCACCGGATCATTCATCCATCCAAACCCCACGTTTCTCCCATCTCCACGTCTTACCATCTCTCTTCTCTATCTAGTTCGTGGTGTTGAAAGATCGGGCAGCCCTCGCGGCTTAACCCCGCATCAAACACCTTTACCAAGGTTAGTACCTCATGTTCAATCTCATCACAACAGCTAACTCGGCCCTCAATAATATGTCGATTTCGCGCCTTCCAGATACACCACACGAGACCAACTTAGTTTTGGCGCTTTGATCCATCAATATTAGGGAACGCCCACTCGAACCATTGCAAAACATTTGCAAACTTCATAATCGTTTGAGCGAAACTTGAAATAATATCCCACAAACTCGCAATACAAAGGCACTGAACAACAACAACATGTAGTGGAATTTCAACTTGACCATACCCAAGACACCAAGGTGCAACTTTAAGTTCACGTCTCCGTAGGGCTTCCATGCTTGGAATAGAGCCCTTACATACCCTTCATGCAAAATCCTTGGTAGAGAAGAAACTTAATCTTCCATAAACTTTTCAGACACTTGAGCCCGTCAAGTTCAAAGAGGTACTAGCTGAATCTTCAACAAAGCCTCCAATCTCCATGGTATGTCATCTTGACATTGTATACAACGTCATTAGACTAGAACCAATAAAACTCATCCCTGCACTCTTTGTTGAGTAGACGGGTATTAAGAATGACGCTCCCATCACTTTCATCCATAAGTCATTGATTATCCCTTCCATCATTTTCGATCTCAGTTAATGAGATCGCAGACCCTCAAATTTGGAAAAGCAAGTAAAGGCTTGAAAACCGGCTTGAAACTCCTAGGACGGGGTGTAGCCATTGGTCCTCCCAAACGAAAATAGAAGTACCACTACCCACAATCCAACAGAGACCATAATTGAGCATATCTCTACTTTTGAGAATGTTCCGCCACGTATAGTTAGGACGAGATCCAATCCGTGCCTTCAGAAATGAGGTGGAGGGATGATAATAGGCTTTGAAAAGTTTGGTTATTAATGAATCCGGATCTGTAATTAAGCGCCATCCCTACTTAGCGAACAACGCTAGATTGAATGCCTTCATGTCTCTAAAACCAAGACCACCAACATCCTTTGATCTGAATATTTGTTTCCAAACAATCCAATGAATCTTTTGATTCCCTGTTCTGAAGTCCCGCCAAAATTGTCTCATCATCCTCTTAATATCTTCACACACACCATCTGGCATAGCAAAGCAAGACATCGTGTAGGAGGGGATAACTTGAACAACATCTTTTAACAAGACCTCCTTTTCCGTTCTACTCAACACATTTTATCTCCAACCTTTTAGTTTCTTCCAAACTCTCTGACAGTTGCAAAAATGACCTTTTTTTTTATCTCCTCGTCATAATGGGAAGCCCCAAATACTTCTCATGGCGATCAACTTCCTTAACACCCACAATTGTTTGGATCTCCGAATGACTCCCCAAGGGCATATTGTTGTTGAATGACAGCTCTGATTTTGCAAGGTTGACTTGTTGTCCTGAACCATCTCTGTAGGCACGTAGAATATTAACAATCTCGTTATTATGTTGACAAGATGCCTTCACAAAATCACACTGTCATTTGCAAAATAAAGATGTGAATTCTCGGTGCAAAAGTACCAGTTTTGATACCTTGGAAAGCCCCATGGGATTCACTTTACCTAATCATACAAGATAACCCTTCAACACAAATAAGGAAAAGGAACGGCGATACATGATCACCCTGTCTTAATCCTCTAAAAGGGGTGAACTGAGGGGTGAGGATCCCCTCAATCAGGACATAAAAAGTCACCGACTTAACAAAACTCATAATAAGCTCAATCCATCTATTAGCAAACCCTATAGCCTCTATACATATTCTAAGGTAGCCCCACTCCACCCTATCATAAGCCTTCGCCATATATCTAACTTCAAGGCCATATAACCCCGTTTTCCCTTCTTGGTCTTCATGAAATGAAACAATTCAAAAGTTACTAGAACATAATTAGTGATGAGTCGTCCATGGACAAAATCACTTTGGTTAAAGGAGATCGTCTAATCCAGACAACACTCAAGTCTATTCGCCAACACTTAGCAAGGATCTTATACAAGACATTACAAAGGCTAATATGTCTCATATCACGCATCCAACATGTATTAGTGATTTTAGGGATGAGAAAAATAAATGTATGATTAAGAGACGAAGGGAAAGGTCACCTCATCCTCCCAAATTACATTCCAATGTTATTGGAAGAACAATGTAGGTAGGTCATCCAGACCGGGAGACTTTGTTGGATGCATATCAAAAAGTGCCTCCCTAACTTCTTCAGCGGTACAATCCTTTAGCAGCTCATCATTGTCACACACACACCTTGCTCATAAACTCCAAGCTCAAAATATGTGTAACATTACTCTATAGCAAACAGATCTAAGTACTTAACCACTAACTTTGTTTTGCCCTCTACAAAACACCAAATCATCCCTGATCATCCACTAGATGAGAAATCCGGTTGCATTTTGTTCCCTTCCATTAGCCTTATGATGAAAGAAGGCCGTGTTCTTGTCTCCCCACTTAACTTGTTTGTCTTTGCCCGTTGATACCATATGATTTCCTCCATTCTCATAAGATCTTTCTCCTTAGCTTTCAACACTTTTCTTTGCTGAATGTTTGTGATGTCCAAACTAGCCTTGTGAATGGACCAAAGTTTGGCTCTAATCTTTGTAAGATCTTTGTTTAAAGGGCCAAAGGTACTCTTTCTCCAATCATTGATATCTTCACAACATCTAGAAATCTTGCCCTTCATTCCAGAAGACTCTGATGAGATCCCCGGGTTTCTCCATGCAATAGAGACAACAACCTCACAGTCTTCATCCTCCGTCCAAAAAGCTTCAAACTGGAACGGTTTAGCATTCCGCCAAGATGACTCCCCACTCCCAAGACCGTTCATATTCAGGAGAATGGGTATATGATTTGACATGACCTGTTGGAGATGGAGAACCGTAACATCTAGAAAAATGCCCAACCACTCGGGAGTAGCGAAGGCCATATCGAGCCTTTCTTGTATCAAATTTGAATCCAGTTGGCCATTGTCCCATGTGTACCTTGTCCCATCAAAAGAAACATCCATAAGTCTGCAATGTGAGAGTGTGTCATGACACAAGCTCATCAAATTAAGATCCGACACAAGTCCCCGGCCCCAACCTTGTCGGAAGTCGAGAAGATCTAATTGAAGTCACCCATAATTAACCATGGTTCATTCACATCCGCACTTATTCTCTTAATAAACTCCTGAGTTTGAGTCTTCTCATTGGCCTTTGACCAACCATAAATTCCAATAAAGCACCAATCCCCAATAAGAGCATCGATATGGTATTGGGTGTAAGACCGAATTGAGACCTTCACATTGACGCTCCACATCAAAAAAGTCCACCCGCAACCCTGATACTATCAACCGCAACACAACCCTCCATAAGTAACTTTCGTGTAATCACATTCATTAGCTTACTATCACTTTAATCTCACCCAAAAAGAGGGTTTTTTCTCTTTAAATAGTTGAACTACTTTTTCCATTGTCGGGTCTTTGCCCAATCTCTAAAAGTTCACACATAAGAGATTCATTGGTCCCGGCAAGAAAAAATCATTCTCTCCTGCTGATCCTTTAGTATAACTCAAAGTCTTGAATCTCTTAGCCATTGCGCCGGATACATGATCAATGACATCCTCAATAGTCATTAGTTACCTTTTCCCATTCCTCTCAATTGCATGGGATCGTTCATCAATCGTTTGCATGGACTCGCGTGCAATCCATTTCCATTTTTCCTTGAAGTATCCTTACCTTGCTCATTTCCTTTACTTCCACCCGTTTCAATATCAACAGTTTTCTCAATAGGGTTATATGCGAATGAACCTCCTTAACAAGCCCCGAAGCTTTCCCTGTTCAACCTCCGCCACTTTGATACTCTTTATTATGGTCTCCTCTTCTTCGTTTGGTAAGGTAACCTCATCATTTCTCTACTTCTCCAAGATTGCACTAAGAGCACGATTAGCTCTACCTTGCCCTTCCTTTCTTCTAGTGTTACTAGTGTCACTAACATCCTCATTCGACCTCATCAAAATCTGTCTGGTTTGATGCCTTCCAAGTACTAGCCTTCTTTCCTTGTGATTACTTCATTACAGGTGCTCTCAATACATTTGATGCAGGAGCATCTCAGGACATAGCCCGAATGGAGATCATTCATGGAATAATTACAAAGCCCATTTCTGGAAGTACAATGAAGACTATTGGTTGGAGATGGGACATGTCAAGATTGATCTCGTATGAAGGGAGACACAGCTATACACGCCCATGTATGGGAGAAAATATGCATGGGCAAGAAGAAGACGTCATAGAGAGCTCCTTGGAACCAAGAGAAGCTTTGCATGGAAGTTGTGTTCCTCACATGCATGTATGATCACGTATGCATGGGCAAGGAGGAGGATTCGATGTCAAGAAGCAAGGAGATATGTATGAAGAAGGAGTTGGACGTTTTATTAATCTAAGTTGGGCCTATTTATTGGTTAAATTAATTAGTTATATTATTTTCAGCCCATATTTTAGACTCTTTTAAATAATTGAGCTTGTTTTATTTAAATGTTTTGGACTTTTAGGTTTGTTAGTTCAGCCCTTAGTTTGATCTTATCTCTTAAAGATTTGATCTTATCTTATCTTTTAGCTAGTTTGGGCTCGATATTAGATTTGGCCTGTAGCCCAACGAAAAATCTAGTTGGACGTTTCTCACGCCTATATAAGGCCTTGTAGGACGTCATATTCAGGAACTTATTCATAAATTAAACACAAGAATACTTTTAGTATTTTCTCTCTTTCTCGTGGAATCGAGAACGAACAGGTGGAATCCTATTAATGTAAGAGCCCTAGTCTTTTGGACCGAGTTTTGTCCTCAGCCGAGATTGGCTTTGGCCGAGATTGGGCTAGCCGCCCCCGCGGGCATGGGTGCCGCCCCTGCGGTTTCCGGCGGTTGCAGCCGGTTTTGTTGACTCCTTTGACCCGTGCTTTACCCTTTGCCTTACTTCTTTCTTTTCCTTGCTGAGCAAGGGTTTCCTTCTTCACTTTCCAATCCAGCCTTTCACGTCCTCCTTGCTTCTCCTTCATCCTTCTTGATCTTGTTCTTGATCTCTCTTGAGTTTGGAAGTGTTTTGGTGTGTTGTTGATGATGTTGATGATGGTGTGCATGTTGTTGAGCTTGTGATGCTAGCTGAGATAAGGATTGTGATCTTGTCTTGCCTAGACCAGCAGTAGTGGTGAGTTCTTTGCTTCTTCTCCTTCTCTTCTTCTTTGATTCCATCTCTTTAGCTTAGGATTAGATGAATTGAATGTAGGTTAATGTTGAAATGTGTATGTTTATGCATGTGTGTGATTTTGGAATGAAGAGGACGTGATTTGATCACGTGAAGATTGAAAGAGGTTCATGTGATATGGTTCATTACCGACCTATGTTATATTGACCGCCCATTGTAGTGGTTGTGACAACTTACCTTTCATCCCATAGTGGAGTCTGGGAAGTTCTCTGTAAGCTAGTTAGATCTGGTATACGGGAAGGGCACCTACCACTCCATATGGTATACGGGAAAGTGCGCTGATACACTCCAGCTAGCTATTGCACGCAGAGGCGAGGATTATATTCATTCCTCATGTCACATATTTTCATATACCGATTTATATACTCTTGAGTGCTTAACGTTATAAAGATAATAAACCGGGTAGTGTGATATCATGATGATGTGTTAATATTAGTGATATGTGTTTGTGCTCTAGCATCTTCTTATATATGTGTATGGTTAGCTAACGGTTTTATACCGTGTTGTAGATCCTTTGCAGGTTAGGAGAGCTGCAGAGTGATCCAGAGGGGTGATCTGTTGAGGGTTCCGTACACTAGGCGATATCGTGGGATGGGTTATTTATGTTGTACGGATTTCTGTTTTGACTTTGTACTCAGCAGTACTCTGTATCACCTTTTTGATATGTATATATATATCAGTTTTATGTTTTGTTTTAATCTATTGGTGCCTTGTTGTAAGATTCAGTGAACTTGTTGTCAGGCTAGGGTCAAGATCCATTGTGAGATCCTAGCCCAGTAGCACCTCGAGTCCTACGGATTTGGGGTGTTACAAAGTTGTTATCAGAGCCCAGGTTGACAACAATGGCACTAGTAATCTACAATAAAGTTCGAATAGATAAATAAACAGAACCCAAAAGGGGTCTGACTTTTCAAAAGGTTTTGGTTTTGAAATTAGTACAAAATGTTTTGGGATATCGTGTACGTGAGTCATCGCCCCTCTGAAGATCTCGATAGTATATATATATAGATATTCTATTGTGATTGATTTGATATATACATACGGCATATATATAGTCTTCTAAGTTAGGTTTACGTCTTCTGCAGATGATTCAGACTAGAGCCTTACCTGCAGCTAGACGAGGTAGAGGTAGACCCCCTCTAGGTAGAGGACGGGGTAGGACTCCTGCTGGTGGTTCACAGGCAGCGGGAGATATACATGAGGAGATTACTGAGAGCATCGTTCCTGAGACTGGGAACGGTGCAGCTGAGAGACAGGGGGCACAGAGAGCCCGGTCTGGTGATTCTGATCGTGTCTCCATGGGGGGATCCGAGTTCCGTGCTTACATCAGACGAGTAGAGGAGGCTGCTAGAGCCGGTAGACGTGCCCCAGATTTACAGGCACAGGAGGGACCATCTGAGAGGGCCCACACCGTTACTCAGGTGTCAGCTGTACCGGTACCTGCTGCTGAGATTGTCAGAGCACCAGAGGAGCATAGAGGGCCTAGACCAGACACTTGGTTGAAGGCTTTTCATCATATGGGTGTACCCCTTTCACTGGGAAGGTGGGGTTAGAGGTTGAGCTCTGGATCGGACATGTGGACTCAGCTCTGGAGTCCATTAGATGTCCAGTGGACAGACATATCGAGCTGGTTCAGACTTTATTCCGGGACTTGGCACAACACTGGTGGAGATCAGTACGGGGTCAGGTTACCAGTTATGAGCACATGAGGACTGTGATTAGAGAGCGTTTCTGCCCTGCCTCACTGAGGAGGGAGAAACTGCGAGATTTTGTGGAGGCTGGGTTTGAGGATGTACTAGTCTACGAGGCCATCATGAGATTCCAGGAGGAGCTGGCTTTATTGGGTCCAGCTGCACCTCCTGCAAATCAGCATGTTTATCTGTTTTCTCGACGATTGAGGGACACTACCCGGACTTACATGGCAGGGTTTCACTGTGAGACCTTGATTGATTATCAGGACAGAGCTTCCGACTATGAGAGGGAGCAAGCTGGACAGAGGAGAGCTTCTCAAACCGGAGGGTCTGAGAAGAGGTAGTGTACAGGGCATACCAGTGGTACTGGTGGTACTTCCAGTGGTTGGCGTGGTTAGAGACGCCAGAGTCGGCCCTCATCTGCACCGGTTGCAGATAAGAGAAGTCAGTGCTTTAACTGTGGTGATCCAAGACATATGAGGCCTGAGTGCACGAGGCCACTAGTGACTTGCTACACCTGTGGTAGGCAAGGTCACATAGTTGTTTACTACGGCCAGGGCAGAGCTTCATCTCAGCAGGGTTCTACTCCTGCCAGTATAGCGGGAGGTGGACAGAGGCCACCTCAGCAACAGCAGATACAGGGACAACAGAGAGTTCCAGATCGTCCTACCACTCAAGGATCTGCTCCTGGGTTGGGTAGAGGTAGAGGTCGTGGTAGGGGCACCACTGATACAGAGGCCCACAGGGCCGTGTTTTTGAGTTGAGGAGTGCAGAGGAGCCAGCTGCACCTACTGCTACAGGTACCATTCTGATTCATGGTTTACTTGTTAAAGTTTTATTTGATACTGGTGCTACGCATTCTTTTATTTCTGATGCCTGTGTAGAGCGTCTGGGTTTAGATACAGTTGAGGGGATGCCCTTTATTATAAGGTTACCCGATGGTGGTAGGGTCAGAGGTACCCGTGAGATTCACGGTTGTCCCATTTCTATAGGGACTCGTGTGTTACTAGTTGACTTCTTTGTCATGCCGTTAGAGCATGAGGAAGTTATACTAGATATAGATTGGATGGTTAGACATTCTGCAGTCTTAGATGTAGGTAGGAGGACTGTTACCCTCTCTACCGAGTTAGGCCAGATAGAGGTTTTCCGGGGTTGGGACCTTGGGAAGGCAGGCATGGTTATTAGTGCTATACGGGCAGCTAGACTGATTGCATAGGGTTGTGAGGTCTTCTAGTGTTATGCCATGAAGGAGGGGGAGAGTCCAGCATTAGAGGATATCCCAGTGGTTTGTGATTTTACTGATGTTTTTGCTGAGCCGTCCAGTTTGCCGCCTCAGAGGAGTGTGGATTTCAATATTGAGTTAGAGCTTGGTACGAGAACGATCTCGAAGGCCCCATACCGGATGGCGCAGTCGAGATGCTGGAGCTGAAGAAGCAACTTGAGGAGTTGGCTGAGAAGGGCTTTATTCACCCTAGCGTGTCCCCATGGGGAGCACCTGTCCTCTTCGTACGGAAGAAGGACGGATCACTGAGGTTATGCATTGATTACAGAGAGTTGAACAAGGTGACCATCAAGAACAAGTATTCACTGCCTCGTATTGATGATTTTTTAGATCAGCTACAGAAGCAATTGTGTTCTCCAGGATTGATCTGCGTTCAGGATATCACCGGCTGAGGGTGAGAGAGCAGGATGTGCACAGGACAGCATTCCGGACCAGATATGGCCACTACGAGTTTGTAATGATGCCATTTGGGCTTACGAATTCCCCAGCCGTCTTTATGGAGTTGATGAACAGTATCTTCATCGACTTCTTGGATCAGTTGTGGTGGTCTTTATAGATGACATTTTGGTATACTCTCGCAGTAGAGAGGAGCATGCAGGACATCTGAGGACTGTATTGCAGGTTTTGCAGGATAGAGAACTTTATGCTAAGTTCTCTAAGTGTGAGTTCTAGATGCCAGAGGTAGCATTCCTGGGTCATGTGGTTTCAGCTGAAGGGATCAAGGTGGATCCAGGGAAGATAGAGGTTGTAGCAGCTTGGACTACACCGACGAACGTCAAGGAAGTACGTAGCTTCCTTGGCCTAGCCGGTTATTATAGACGCTTTGTGGAGGGATTTTCTGTGATTGCCCGTCCACTGACGAGTTTGCTGAGGAAGACTACTAGATTTGTGTGGTCTGATCAGTGTATGTAGAGTTTTGAGGAGCTGAAGAGACGTCTGACTTCTGTTCCTATTTTGGCACAACCAGAGGGTACTGAGGATTTTGTGGTTTACAGTGATGCATCCAAGCTAGGCTTGAGATGTGTTTTGATGCAGAGAGGCAGGGTGATTGCATATGCGTCTCGACAGCTGAAGACGTATGAGGAGAACTACCCGACTCATGATCTGGAGTTAGCAGCGGTAGTTCATGCGCTGAAGATCTGGAGACATTACTTGTATGGTGCTACATGTCAGATCTTCACAGACCATAAGAGTCTGAAGTACATTTTCACGCAGCGGGAATTGAATAACCGTCAGCGTAGATGGCTCGAGCTGATCAAGGATTTTGATCTGGAGATTCTGTACCATCCGGGAAAGGCGAACGTTGTCGCCGACGCCCTGAGCAGGAAGACGCCTCGAGAGCAGGCGATTGCGAGATTGACAGTACAGTCTCAGCTACAGAGAGACCTGATCTGGTTAGAGTTGGACAACCAGTTTCCTGATGAGGAGGCCCGACTGAGTACTTTAGAGGTGCGACCTGATCTGTTGAGCGAGATTCAACAGAAGCAGGAGACCTGCCCGACCTTGAGGAGGATCAGAGAGAGGATGTCCCGGGATAAGGCACCCTAGTTTCTGCTGGGAGCAGATGGAGTTTTGAGACACCGCGGTCGCGTCTGTGTACCTGCTGATGCAGATTTACGTTAGAGGATTTTACAGGAGGCTCATTGCACCCCTTACTCGGTACATCCAGGTACGAGTAAGATGTATCAGGATTTGAGACGTTCATACTGGTGGGGAGGGCTGAAGCCCGATGTAGCCAGATTTGTGGCTCAGTGTGCGACTTGCCAACAGGTCAAGATAGAGCATTGTAGACCTGGAGGTGAGCTCCATTCACTTCCTGTTCCACAGAGGAAGTGGGAGGACGTCACCATGGATTTTGTGACTAGATTGAGGCTGAGCCGGAGTTTTGATGCCATCTGGGTCATAGTAGACAGACTGACGAAGACGGCACGTTTTATTCCTATCAGGGAGACGTGGCCAGTGAGCAGATTAGCTGAGGAGTACACTAGGCAAATAGTGAGACTCCATGGGGTACCGAGGACGATCGTCTCAGATAGAGATGGACGATTTACCTCGAGATTTTGGCAGCAGATTCAGACTTCCCTGGGGACAAGTTTACACTTCACGACTGCGTTCCATCCTCAGACAGATGGTCAGTCGGAGAAGACCATTCAGACGCTGGAGGATATGTTGCGAGCTTGTGTGTTGGATTGGGGGCAAGTGTGGACGGATCATCTCCCACTTGTTGAGTTCTCATACAACAACAGCTGGCATGAATCTATTGGGATGGCCCCATATGAGGCACTGTATGGACAAAGATGTCGTATCCCATTATGTTGGGATGAGCAGAGTAGTGATAGTGGTTTGGCGCCTGATCAGATTCAGGATGATATGGCTCGAGTAGCATTGTTTCGAGAGCGGATGCTGACTGCCCAGAGCCGTCAGAAGTCATATGTTGATAAGAGGCGTAGACCTCTAGAGTTCAGAGTTGGAGCCCACGTGTGGCTGAGAGTGTCCCCGACACGAGGTGTTAGGCGTTTTGGCATTAAGGGGAAGTTGAGCCCCCGATATGTCGGACCGTTCGAGATTCTGGATCGGGTTGGGAGCGTAGCATACAGATTAGCTTTGCCTCCGAGATTAGAGGGTGTTCACCCTGTATTTCACGTGTCTCAGCTGAGGGAGTACATACCAGATCCGAGACACAGTTATGAGGATTTGGTGGTCGAGCCGGACCACACTTTTGTTGAGCATCCTATTGCAGTCCTAGAACGAGGTATGAGACGCCTGCGTTCGAAGGACATTCCTATGCTGAGGATACAGTGGTCGAGACGTGGACCTGATAAGGCTACATGGAAGACTGAGGATAGTATCTAGAGGAACTATCCATAGTTCTATGCTGAGATAGGGCACCAGTAGGATCACCGAGTAGATCTTAGTACTACCTTGGTGAGTATTATGTGCTTATATGCTTATATGCTATGATGTGTTTATTTTCATACTAGCTTCGATATGATATATGATCTTATTAGATCTTGTGTGCTAGTATGATTCTTGTTTATAGCTGGAGATGGCTCTTTCCTCCATGCTATTGTGATACGTTTAGGATTCAGCTGGAGATGTTATTCCTCCATGCTATTTGATGGACATAGTGTTGCTGGAGATGTTTTTCCTCCATACCTCTGTTATGAATATGATACGGCTAGAGATGTGATTCCTCTATGCCTTGTGATGTGTTATGGTTTGGCTAGAGATGGTTTTCCTCTATGCCTTGGATAGTGTTTTGTTGTTGGAGTTGATGTTTTCCTCCATGCTTATGTTTGAGGTTATAGAGAGAGTTATACCTCGGCTTGTGAGTCCGAGTGTTTGAGGATTTTACAAGTTTCGGGACGAAACTTGTTTTTAGGGGGGTGAGGTGTAAGAGCCTTAGTTTTTCGGACCGAGTTTTGTCCATAGCCGAGATTGGCTTTGGTCGAGATTGGCCTAGCCACCCCGCGGGCATGGGTGCCGCCCCTGCGGCTCAGGGAACCGCCCCTACGGTTTCCGGAGGCTGCAGCCGGTTTTGTTGACTCCTTTGACCCGTGCTTTACCCTTTGCCTTACTTCTTTCTTTTCCTTACTGAGCAAGGGTTTCCTTCTTCACTTTCCAATCCATCCTTTCACGTCCTCCTTGTTTCTCCTTCATCCTTCTTGATCTTGTTCTTGATCTCTCTTGAGTTTAGAAGTGTTTTGGTGTGTTGTTGTTGATGTTGATGATGGTGTGCATGTTGTTGAGCTTGTGATGCCAGCTAGGATAAGGATTGTGATCTTGTCTTGCCTAGACCAACAATAGTGGTGAGTTCTTTGCTTCTTCTCCTTCTCTTTTTCTTTGATTCCATCTCTTTAGCTTAGGATTAGATGAATTGAATGTAGGTTAATGTTGAAATGTGTATGTTTATGCATGTGTGTGATTTTGGAATGAAGAGGACGTGATTTGATCACGTGAAGAGTGAAAGAGGACTCGCGGGGCTACGTTCTGCACTGTCGCCACCCCGCGCCTGGAAACCTCCGCCCCTGCGGAAGCCGTGCCGCAGCGCCCGCGCCTTGCCTGCGTCCCTTGTCACCGCGCCTGCGGCTGCTCCCTGCCGCGCCTTCGGGTTGTCTATTCCGCCCCTGCGTCCCTTGATCACGCAAGTGCGTCTTGTTTCGGGACTACCTATAGTTGGGTAGCTCATTTCCTTTCTTAGTATGAGGGACTTAGTACCATGCTAGGTATCGGATGTTGATGAGTATGATATAGATATGCCGGGTACGGCTTTGAGGTTTACGAGTTGGATATGATCCTTATGGATCCCTTGGGTCTAGGTGTGGCCTCTTTGTGTGATAGGAGTTTGATATATATATGTATGTCTTGTATAGGCCGTGTTGTCCTCCAGTTTGAAGTGGACCTGAGTGAGAGCTGATCGTAGTGATACTACTTCAGAGGTTGAGGTAAGTCCATAGGACTTACTTAGCTACTATCCTTATATTGGATGTATGCTTGAGTGGTGTTTGTTATATGCTTTGTAGCATGTGATATGGTTCATTACCGACCTATGTTATATTGACCGCCCATTGTAGTGGATGTGACAACTTACCTTTCATCCCATAGTGGAGTCTGGGAAGTTCTCTGTAAGCTAGTTAAATCTGGTATACGGGAAGGGCACCTACCACTCCATATGGTATACGGGAAAGTGCGCTGATACACTCCAGCTAGCTATTGCACGCAGAGGCGAGGATTATATTCATTCCTCGTGTCACATATTTTCATATACCGATTTATATACTCTTGAGTGCTTAACGTTATAAAGATAATAAAACCGGGTAAATGTGTGATATCATGATGATGTGTTAATATTATTGATATGTGTTTGTGCTCTAGCATCTTCTTATATATGTGTATGGTTAGCTAACGGTTTTATACCGTGTTGTAGATCCTTTGCAGGTTAGGAGAGCTGCAGAGTGATCCAGAGGGGTGATCTGCTGAGGGTTCCGTACACTGGGCGATATCGTGGGATGGGTTATTTATGTTGTACGGATTTCTGTTTTGACTTTGTACTCAGCAGTACTCTATATCACCTTTTTGATATGTATATATATATATATATATATATATATATCAATTTTATGTTTTGTTTTAATCTATTGGTGCTTTGTTGTAAGATTCAGTGAACTTGTTGTCAGGCTAGGGTCAGGATCCATTGTGAGATCCTAGCCCAGTAGCACCTCGAGTCCTACGGATTTGGGGTGTTACAATTCAAACCCGAGCGAGTGGATTCTCGTTATCCAAGCAGCTTGGACTGTTTTGAGTTGTGTCACTTGGATTGGCAAGTTGGTGCTCTCAATGAGTTGTGTCACTTGGATTGACAAGTTTGTGCTCTCAATCAACTTCAGGCGACTTCTCGTGCTCTAGGTACAATCGTTTTCCCTCTTGTGTGAGATTATAGCGAAAGGGCTTCTTCAATTCATTCCAAGTTGTGTTAGGGCCTTTGTTTCCCTAGTGTGTTCTTGGTTATCTTAAGGGTTCGACTAGATCTATCCTTCTATCGATCCACCACCATCATTGGATCATTCATTCATCTCTTCTTTTTCCAAGTTTCTATCTTTTTCCACTTTTCTTTCATACGAAGTCTTGGTGTCGGAAGATCGGGCAACCTCACGGCTAACCCCGTATAAACCTTCTACTTGTCCAATTTGCACAGACATATAGAAAAATATGGGCAATCTCTCGTATTAAACCGGAACCCAGATTCTTTCACCACTGACATTCATAAGAAGTCTTCACCTTAACGGCTTGGTGATATCAAGCTTGACTTGAAGCCGAAGGAAGCAACTCTTGGGGAATAACTGTATGTATCCATTGCAATGAGACATCCATCACCTCCCCTATTTCTTTCGCTAATGGATCCATAGCCAACCACAAGGGAAAGTATTGAACCCTAATCCACAGTGGTGAGTTTTCAAAGACCATCTTCGACAGTTGTGGTTTGACTGGTTCCTTTAACACCCGTAAAGATTTATCAAACGCCCACGTACCACCTTTCATCACTTGTTCCTTGTCTATTGTTTTAGCAAACTGAAAAGCAAAGAGGTTCTACTGTAATTCTTTGAAATTAAATTTTCTATTTGACCGCCATGCACCCTACATGGTAGCCCTAAGAGCATAGGCATTGAAATGCCTCGCGGTCTTACCAATCAGAATTGTCGAAGAAAGAGGTGTTTCGTCCCAAACACCCTTCAAGATCGCACACTCCTCGTCCGTCAAATAAATATAGTATTTTTCTTTCTCCATCCTTTATCCATTGCAAGAGCCGTTGTTAATGTGTAGACACTCCTGTGGAATTCATCTAACATCCACATTAATGACGGGAGAAAAGCAGGGGATGCGGAGAAGACACAAGACACACTACGTGAAACACCATTAGTATCTATTCACTTCTAAAATACAAAATAAGTTTACGACAATACTCGGTTGAGAGGTATATTAAAATTTGCTCTAACTATCAATATTCAATTGTCATAAAGGTAAAGTAACAATAGACTTGTTAAGTATCGTCAAAAAAATTTGAGTTCAAATATTCTTAAATTGATAAAATGTAGAAAAAGAAGTTGATATTGAAACCACGAATTAAAGAGGAGAAATTTTGCTCTACCCTATCCAAACAAATACTTACGTGTACATTCAAGTGCTGGGAAAAATTGACTTCCACCTTCTTTAAAATTAATGCAAGTTGAATATGTGACCAATTAAAGGGAGGCAAGTGAATTTGATTATTTGTAAACATTTCGCATGTCATTTTAACTCAAAAACCAAAAATAAAAATAAAAATAAATTTAGTCCACTCATTATTCATATAAAATTAATTTATGAGTAGATACTTTTTTTTATTAAATGTGTTTTTTCTTCTTAGTTTATTGGTCTATAATTCACTAAAATTAATTAAATTATACTGCAACTATTTTAAACTACAAATAATTCTAGAATTTTTATATAATATAAACTAAGTTTATTTACATTTCATTTCGAATATACAACCATGTGGGGTATATATGAATTTTAATGTTATTCTAATAATAAAATAAGTATACCGTATACACTTAATATATATAGTTTTATCTCCTTTAGACCACTATCATAATTGATCTTTTTTCTTATCTATAACTTTTTTTTTGACTAAAAAATCTCTCCTATCGGTGATTTTTTTTTTTAAAAATCTAGAACTTTGGAAAAAAAACTCAAGATTCAGATTTTTTTCTCATCTCACTTTTATAGGGTTGGGCTCACTACTTCTTTAATTTTACAAGAGAGAATGTGATGAAGTAGGTAAAAATAAGTAGGAGAGAAGGATTTGATAGAATTTTTAGATTATTTGTTGGTGGAATAAAAAAATTCTTTGGCAAAAAAGATGATGTAAAGAAGAGGTAAAATGAGGAGAGAGAGTGGTGAGAGATTTTTTTTGTATCACTAATGGCAGTGCTTAAGAGAAAATTTGTAATAGTTATAAACTTGGCACAAAGTTTATTGGAGTTCTTAAATAAATTTTATTGTGATATTCAAATGTATTATTTTATCCACACAATATAGTATTTAACATCTTTAGTATAATTGTAATAATTTCTTTTATCTTCCTTACTGAATCATCATTTATTTTATCCACACTATATATATATATATATATATATATGGTCAGGATCCGGTAGGAACAACTCTTAGAGTAGGGAGTAGGAATCTCTAAGATCCGTTGAATTAAATAATGAACGTCCATGATGGGAGGTGCATAATAGGCTTTTAAGGAAGAGAATCACAAGAATGTTCAATTTTCCTTGTTCATTAATTAAATAAAATACATATTAGGAAATCGGATTTTTTTTTAATTTTTGGGCTGTATATATTAAATAATGAACAACTCTTAGAGCAGAGAAGAGAATCACAAGAACAACTCTTAGAGTAGAGAGTATGGAGTAGAAACTTCTAAGATCCGTTGGATTAAATAATGAACGTCCATGATGGGAGGTGTATAATAGGCTTTTAAGGAAGAGAATCACAAGAATGTTCAATTTTCCTTGTTCATCAATTAAATAAAATACATATTAGGAAATCATATTTTTTATTTTTGGGCTGAATATATTAATATAAATTCCACCCTATCCCAATTTAACGTTCAATCAATTGTTCATATACATACTGCTCGTTAATTTTTTATATATCACACTCGTAAAAAATTTGTAATGCTCGTTAAAAATATATGTTAGGTCGTTATAATTTGTAATGCTCGTTAAAATATTCAAAATTTTGTAATGCTCGTTAAAATTTTCAAAAATTTGTAATGCTCGTTAAAAATATACAGTGTTAGGTCGTTAAAACTTGATTTTTTTATTTTATAGGTAGGTCGTTATTTTTGCATATATAGTGTCGAGTCGTTAAAATTTTGTAATGCTCGTTAAAAAATATATGTTAGGTCGTTAAAATTTGTAATGCTCGTTGAAAACATTCAAAAATTTATGATGCTCGTTAAAAATATATAGTGTTAGGTCGTTAAAACTTGAATTTTTATTTTATAGGTAGATCGTTATTTTTGCATATATAGTGTTAGGTCGTTAAAAATTTGTAATGCTCGTTATATTTTAGGTCGGTCGTTAAAAATATACAATTTGTATGAACATTAACAGGAATAGATATATTTTAAACAAAGACTTAATTTAGGAATGAACATTTGTTTTTGAGCATTTTAGTCATAAATTAAAAACCTATAATTCTATCATAGGAAATAAGATGTCACTTTTTTATTTAATATAATATACTACCATATATAACTTTTAATCATGGACGTTCATGAATTTTAATCCAACGGATCTCGATCTTATGAGTTCCTACTCCCTACTCTAAGAGTTATTCCTACATGATCTTTTTTTCCTCTCTCTCTCTCTATATATCTATAGTATATTATATTAAATAAAATCAACGATCATGATTCAATATTATTTTTGCATATTAATTAGATGATCGATATTTTAGGATAGATATATATGGTTACCTTTTAAACTTCAAAATGTATTTACTACCATTATATATAGCTTGACACAATTAAGATAAACTATTATTCAATTTTGTTTATTTTACCCATTCCGGCGTCTTGCTCATAAATTGAACTTAACGTGCATGATACATATCATTTGATCGTACATTGTGTAATATTATAATATATGCACGAAATGTACATGTGCACAACCAATACATGCATATGCACATTGATGTTCGTTTGCACTTACTCGTGCATGCTTTTAAAAAAAACATAAAACGTGTAATACTTACTAGTGCACTTACTCGTGCATGTTTTCAAAAAAAACATAAATCGTGCAATATTTACTAGTACACTCAATGCAACTTTCTCGTGCATGTTATCTCTCATTCATTTAGAATTGCACATGCTTTCAAAAAAAACATAAAATATACGTTTAATAATAAATAAAACGGTACATAAAATGTGCAATATTTAAATTACACTTGCAATAATATTTAATCGTGCATACTTAAAAAAAACATACTCGTGCATGCTCTTTGTATAATACTTGATAGTAAATATAAATTTATAAAAAAATATAACCCGGATATTTCTTTAATATATAAACACGAATAAAGAAAACATTAATTTCTAATTTATATTCATAATCGAATTTACTAAAACAAATTTGAACAAAACACAATAACAATATTTTGTTTCCTAATTGGTAATGATTTTAAATGACATTTATACTTAATTACCTAATAAATAAATTATCTAATCAAGACTATGCACGGTTACCTTATATAATTCACTAAATCTTGGACGTTCATCATATAATCCGACGACTCGTATAGGTTCTTAATTCTGACCGTAACAATGGTTCTTACTTGATCCCATATATATATATAGTTAGTTAGTTAGGGTCCAGTAATCACTCTTAGAGTAAGGAGTAAAAATCTGCATGATTAGTTTGATTAATGAAGAACGTCCAAATTAAATGATCACCGTAAGCATTCCTACGGGGTTTTACTGGATTATCATATAATATTCACAAGTAGTTAATAGAAATTTATACTAGGAAAGAAATATCCTACTTATAGATGCATAAAAAAAAAGTTGTTGTATGCTCGTTAATCAACATTTAACGATCAAAATTTTATTCTTTTTCTGATTATCGATCGTTAATAATTAACAATCGGAATTTTTGTTTTTCACTTGTTTTAACAGTTAACGATTGTTAATTAATGATCGTTATAAGAAAATATATTTCTTCATAACAACCGTTAATCAATAATTAACGATCTTTAGCTATTTAAAAAAAAATCATGTTATGTATTTTACATTTAAAACAAAATCTAAAGATTTCTAACTTCTCAAGTTGGTAATAGGTTGGAAGGGTTGACCTATTAACCAAAGTTTAAAACTCTAGATTCACTCAAATAAAGTAAAGGATTTGTATATAAGTTACTTATTCGTTACCTTATAAACGTTTAATCTGAACAATTCATGATATCAGATCGTGGGATACAAACTTTTATTCTCCTTGAATACTAGCATAAAAAGCGATAACACTTATATATAGTAGTTGAATAATGTAATCAATTAAAACTCTCAAACCAATTGTATTTGAAAAGGAGATATTTGTTAATTTCATACTTTGCAAGCTTTGGTCAATATGATTTGTATATTATATAATTCCTTATAATCTTATTTACTTTTCCATAGGTCAATAACATATTTTTTTTTTATCCCTAATTCTGAATTAGTTTAAAATATATTCAAAAGAGACTTAGTCGATTTCATTCATCGTAGAAAATAGTTAACTTAGTTGATTATCCTTTGCAAGAAATTTATGAATCCTACCGACTACCCATAAACCAATCACCAATTAAGAGTGAGATGTAAACAACCGGTTTAAACTTAAGGCGATATTAGCCCGTCGAACCAAGTGAACCTAAGTCGGTAACAACAAAAAAAAGAAAAAAAGAAGGGAAAACCGCCGTCCATGTAGCAATTCCAATTATTAGTTTACATACATTCCGACTCATTTTCTAATATTTTTTTAAGTATCATTTACTTCGTACTTTATAATATTAGTTTATATTATTTACACTATTAGCTCAGATGAGAAAGGTAAAACAAAGTTTAATAATTTCAGATTCATCCAACTTTAAGAAACTTTGTTCTTCCAAATGTCCATTAAATCTATATAAAAAAAATCCGTTCAAACGTCTATTTATTTCATTCATCCAATAAACTTCTACTTCAATTTCAAACGGATTTATAATAACACAAGTCTTAACCGTTTTAACCCAATTTCTCAACTTCATTTTACATTTTCTCCAACTCCCGTATCATATTACAATTCAATGTCTTAACTTCTTTTTAAACTTGATAAAGATAAAATAAAACTGAAAAATTATGATTTATAGAATTTTATGTATCATTGATGCTGAGGCTATTCAACTGTTAGAAATTCCCTTACATTCTCTCTTTCTTGGTTGCTTAAAAGTTGGCACACAACCTAAACATGTTTTTTTTAGCCAAAAATAACTTTTACTTAAAAATTTAATATATTTAAATCTAAAAACTGCTATTATGTATGCTCTTAGAGTGTTGAAATACGGACATTTGAGCTAAGAATACTACAATTGAATTTTTAAGTGGATTTATTATATAGATATCAATAGAAACACAATAGACATTTTACACTGTATATAGATATCAATAGGAGTATGTGTTAGTAGGTCAAATGAAATGTGTTATTGGACGGGTCTGTCTTGATTAATATATCTAGTTTGAATCATACCATTCTATATTTTACATTTTTAAATAAAAAAGGATTTTTACTTTTGGTGTCCTCAAGGTTTGGACTTTTCTTCGTAGTATTCACTAAGTTTTAAAATTTCTCTTGGTATCCTCATGGTTTCACTTGTTATTTTTTTATACCCATTCTTAATATATTACATTAAAAATTTATTATAAAATAATTAAAATTTTTAATTAAAATATTTTATAATAAATTTTTAGTATAATAGATTAAGAATGAGTATAAAGAGAAAACAAATATATCCAGAGAAATTTTAAAATTTAGTGGACATGAGGAGTAAAAATTCGAGCCTCGATAGTACAAAGAGGAAAAATTCATAATAAAAAAATTTCTCTGGATACATTTTGATTGTTTTAGCGGGCAGGTTTACCCAAACGTAAACCTCTGGGTAACTCACCCAACCCCCGGTTCGTGATTTTCATTATGAGCACCATCTCTTATGCATGTTTCACAACTACTCCGACGGCGACTTCAAATTCGTGATATCTCAATCGACTTTCTGAGGTATTTTTTAATTTTTTTTTATAGAGTATGGATCCCGGATTTGGTTAGCGTCATCAATATTTTGAGATTCCTGAGTTATACGCCGGTTACTGAAAATTCTTCATTTGCTCTTGTTTTGGATTCACACAATTGTTTGATTCTAGGCGATAATTTGTCTGATCTAGTATTCATGTTGGAATCACATGATTGTTTTGACTTACTACTATTAGTTCGATATGCTTCTCTTATCTGCCATTCCCAATTTGATGGTCGAAACCAAGTTTCCTCACTCACTATATGTAATTGCTAGAAATTACAGAACACACAAGCTGTTTGATGAAATGCTTGAAAGAAAATGTCATGTTCCTTGTATGCTGTTACCACTGTTCTTTCTTCTTTCTCACATTAGTACATGTTGTAAAGCCTGAATTGTGATCAAAATTCTTCATTCGCTACAATCAGTAATGACACACATGAATTTTAATTTCAAAGCACCTGTTCTTTGACTGATTTGCTCTTGTTTTGTTCTTCGATGAGGTAATCTCGACTTTTTGAAGGTGATGAATTCAATGAATTCCATATATTTCTACACCGACGATGAAATATCTTCGTCAAACACAAAACTGAAGTTTGATTTGCTTGATGCTGGCCTGTTGGGTGATAATTTCTTTAGTTTAGAATTGACTTTGGATCGAATTACTTGATTATTTTGGCTGGTTACTCTTAATTTCGTATGCTGGTTGCTTTTTTATTTATTTAATTTTATTTAAATTTTTGAAGGAATGGTATGCTGGTTGCTTCTTCCCTTTTTTCCATTTTTGATCTGTTGGTCGAAATTACGCTTCTTTAGTCTTTACTGTGTATAATTGCTAGAAATATAATCCAATTGTAATATCTGTAAACATTATTTACTAAATAATGGGTAGGATTTTGATATCATGTATACGTGTGAATACCAAAAATGCCCTTGAGAATGAACAAAGGTTTGACTGGAAGATGGATTTTGATATAAAGATTCGAGCTTTATTCAATCAACACCATATTGCATTTCACATACATATCATTCTACTTACTTCTCCAAATAGAAAAATACCAAAAACAGAAATACAAAAGAAAAACAGCGACAAAACATCAATCATTAAAGCAAACGGAACACGTCGATATGTGGAGAGACACCATCAGGATGTCATGGATCACAAACGTACAAGTTTGTATCATTTATTGAGCAACCACTGGTACACTGTGTAGAACCACAGTTTCAACGGTTAGACCCGGTCCAAACCCGAACAAGACTCCCCACTCTAGCCCTTCTCCCGTCGTCGCATGACCGTTCTCCAACGATTTCTTCCTCATCTCGTCCATAATGAACAACACACACGCACTTGACATGTTTCCGTAATCGTTCAATACTTGCCTCGTCGCCTTCATCTTCTCCGCCTTCAGTCCTAACTTCTCCTCGACCTGGTCTAGGATCGCCGGACCACCTACACAACATATTATTTTAATAAATTTCTGTTGTTATTGTTAATTGATTTTAGGATAAAACTCTGACACTTACCAGGATGAGCAATCCAAAAGAGGGAGTTCCAATCGGAGATATTGAGAGGAGAGAAAGCCTCATCAAGACTTTTGTGTATGTTCTTCGAGATCAACCCGGGGACATCTTTAAGTAGATGGAACGTGAGTCCAACCTCGCGTAAGTGACCATCGATAGCACCTTCGGAGTCCGGTAAGATGGTTTGAGCCGTCCAGACCAACTCGAAGATAGGCTTCTCAATCGACAAGTCCGGGTCCGCTCCAATAATAACCGCTCCAGCACCATCACCAAACAAGGCCTGTCCGACCATAGAGTCCAAGTGAGTCTCCGTTGGTCCACGGAAACATATAGCCGTGATCTCCGAACACACCACCAAAACCCGAGCACCCTTGTTGTTCTCGGCCAAGTCCTTTGCTAGCCGGAGGACAGTGCCGCCGGCAAAGCAACCTTGCTGGTACATCATGAAACGCTTAACGGAAGGGCGAAGGCCGAGGAGCTTCGTCAGCTGGTAGTCAGCGCCGGGCATGTCAACACCGGAGGTGGTACACATGATGACGTGCGTGATCTTAGATTTAGATTGCCCCCATTCCTTGATAGCCTTCTGTGCCGCCTCTTTGCCTAGCCGCGGAACCTCGCTAACCACCATATCCTGGCGGGAATCTAGTGATGGAGCCATGTATGCACACATATTCTGATTCTCCTTGAGAATCTCTTCTGTTAAATGCATGAAACGTTTCTCGATCATCGACTTGTCACCTGTAAAATCACCAAACATGAATCAAGACAAGGCTAGATAGTACATACGCAATATATATACGTATAGAAAGTGATGGAAAGCGTACACATGCGCTTGAACTTCTGTTTGAGGTCGGTCATGTGCTCGCTGTTGGTGACCTTGAAGTAGAAGTCCGGGTAGTCGGCTTGGTAGATACAGTTAGGCGGGGTAGCCGTTCCGATGGCAAGAACGGTGGCGGGGCCGTCGGCCCTTTGTGCCTTTCTGATCTCCTCAACCGACGGTGCCATTTTGGGTAGAGTTGGTTGGTGTTCAAAGAGAGAACTGAGTGTTGCCTTGTTGGTGTGAGAGTAAGAACACAAGTAAGAGATATATATATATATATATATATACACACCAAACTTTTGACTCGGGTTGGTTTGGTATAAGAAGGGAGGGTAGGTTTGGTTTGCACCAATACTAGACTAAATTTTAGTGTTATAGTGATGACAAAAAAAAAACTCAAAAAATCAAATTATGTGTACAAATAGAAATATTTTAAAGAAAATTAGTTCAGTATCTACGTCTCGTTTGAATTTTACTTAAATATAAAATATAATATTATAATTTTTATGGCCTAAATAAACTTTTAAACATGATATTTTCATATCTCTAGAAAAACGATTGTATAAATATATTCATATTTTAAAAGAAATAAATAATTTTTATATTAAAAACAAATTACGTTAGAAAATTTATTTCAAAATTTGTATTTGTAATAACCGAAAATCATTTTATGTTTTGATAATAATTTATTTTATAATAATAAGATGATGTGTCATATATATATATATATATATATAATGGAAACTGAGGTGACACGTTGATTGTTTTGTTATTTTAATAACAATTTTTTATAAAAGAATTAATGACAAATCGACAAATATAATGTGCTAAATCTATAAATAACTTGAAAAAAATCTTACGTGACATGTAAGTAAATTGTGTCGGGGTTTTAGTAATATACACAGAATATAAATTATTTTTCTATAAATGAATATTATGGTCAGGTGTGAAAGTAGAGTTGCAATTGTTTAGGTTTGACGGACGGATGAGGGATTTGGGGTTTGACCGTTAACCACGTGAGGTGATTGGGCAACGGCACCGCTGCTTTTGTTTGTCCCCAACAAGAGGAAATGGTTGAGAGCTTGCCACGCCACATCTTCTAATGTGACAATTGCCCTATAAAGACTCGCTTTTGCTTTAGAAGCACGTCGTCTTGTTATCGGGTCATCGGTTAATTGTTAGATGATATACTTACGTCGTCACATAAATATGAATTAGATACGTTTGTAGAGAAGTTAATTTTCTGTTAATAGTACTGTTTGAATTCTTATATGTATGAATGTTTTAGGAGTGGTTCTCGTGTATTGATACGTGTTTTTTTTTTTTAATTTTACATGTTTAATTTTTTAAATTATATAATATTAATGAATCATATATTTTTACAATTTTTTCATAAGTTTAAATTAATATCTAATAAACTTCTATTTGAACTAGTATTATAAGCATTTTAAACTAATAAATATATAATAAATATATAATAAAAGTATACTAATAAATAAATAATATTTTAAATTATATAATATTAATGTATTAATGAATCATATATTTGAACTAATTTTTATGGCCTAAGTATACTAATAATATCTAATAAACCTTTATTTCATTAGTTTATAAGTACAAGTAAAAAAGTGTATATAAATTTTGAATGAATTAAACTAAAATTATAAACCAACAAATTAACTGGTACAATCTTTTCTCATAAAAATAAATGAACTATCAATACAAACAATTTAAACTAATAAAACAAATTAATTGAACGAATTGTACAAAAAATTTAAAAAGAAATTCGTCGAAAAAAAGGCCACCAACTTTTCTAAAATACAAACTGCCACCGCACCTTGTTATATTTACATAAATATCACTCCTCTTATCTATTTAATTGAGAAAGATCTAGATTTCGGACCATTAGATAACTCAATTAACGGTAAAAATTATTTAATAATTCTTCACATAAAGATGTATGGCCTGTTTTGTATATCATGATTATAGAAATGAAGATTAAATTGATGAAGATGAGGTAAGATTATGAAATCAATCATGTTTCGTTGACAATGAAGGAGATGAAGCTGGGAATGATGGAGATGAAATTATAGTGAATTTGTAATCTGAATTTTGATAGAATACAAGGATGAATTGAATTAAATCTCATATTTACCCCCTTTTCTTTATCTTTCTCCTCTTCTATACTTTTCTTTGAACCATTGCATTAGTCTTCATTCTCTGGTACTTCTTCCAAAGTGATTTTTTGGTAGACACGTTAAACAACCCCTAATGTCTTCGACCTATCAAGCACAAGCCTAATCTTCAACCTAGAATTCATGCGAAACAGAAAATACCTAGAGGAAAAGTGTTTTGAACTCAGGATAATAAGAAAATCCCTAATCTTCCAAAGTATTTTGAATTTATAAACAATTCCTAAAGTGATAATGCTAACATGGTAAATTAAGCATATGAGATATATAAGAGATCAACAAACATAGCATTGTAATTTTTATTATACTTCTACTTACCATGCCCAAAGGAAGGGAAAAACAAGAAAAAGTCTCAATTCATGCGATCCGAGAACGAAATTGGGGATCAATTTGTTTAAGAACGTTGAGTAATCGATGAGATCTCTCCATGGAGGGGAATTATCTAGAAAGGAGAGGAATCGGCGGACCTAGATGGAGGACCTTTTGGGTTTGAGTGATGATATCGGAGTTGTCGGCGAAGGGTTAGTCCATTATGGTTAATGGGGAGCCTTGAGGGTTTTGGAGTACGTAAAGGGGATGAGGAGAGAGATAGAAGAACCACCATTATTGAGACTTGGTAAGGTGAAGGGGGTGAGGAGAGAGATAGAAGAACCACTATTATCGAGACTTGGTAAGGTGAAGGAGATAACAAAACCACCATTAGTCAATGGGTACAGGGTCATACAATGATGGAGGTGATGAATTTCTTATGTTTTCACAAAATGGTTATGACTAAAAATAGCTTTTAATCCGTATCTTTTTCGTAATTTTACATACAATCATCCTCATTTTATCAAACGCTTATTCCACTTATTTTCATATTTCATCTTCTTAATCGCTTTCGTCCTATTAATTTTTATCTAAATAATTCCCCTCGTCTTAAGTTTCAACTACGTAATCTTGTGTTATCAAACGGACCCTGTGTTTGAACCACTCCCAAGTATGTTATAGTAAAGAGTAGTTTAGACAAACTATTTTCTATAGAAAAAATAAATTACAAATATTTTTTCATCTTCATAATATTAATTTTGTTCTTTGATTCATAAGTATACTAGAGATAAGTACAACGAAAACTGGTGATGTGAAATTGTATTACTTTAGTCAAAATTCTTATCTAATTACTAAACTAGGAGGAATTGACATTTTATGTTAATTGGCTTTGAATCCACCGCTAAGAGTCTAAGATATTTTGTTTCGATATTAACATAAAGTGTTATAGCTTTTGTTTAATCTAAAACGAATTATCCTTATATGTTTATACATTTTTTTTGCATTAACAATAATGCTTATCAAAATATTAAATGATAATTATTTAAAACATAGCTATTACAACATTAGTTTTTATTTTTATATATTATGAACTAGTATAATGCCCTTACTTATATGATTTATTTTTAAAAAAAATATTTTTAAATATTTTAACAAATAAGAAAGAAAAAATAATTATTAACTCACTAGTCTAATAATTTTGTTCGAAACCTAGAAGATTTTGGTTGAATTAATATAATTATATTTTTATAAAAATTAATTATATTATTTAAATTTAAATTTAAATTTAAATAATAATTGATCGATACGTAGAACTTAAATTACACTTGACGATTGACATGACAACGGTTAAAATTACTCAAACTTTAACATTTCTATTATATTTGAACACAATTTTAGTTGAACTAAGTAAACATATAAATTAACATTTAAACAATTAGTTATATAGTTGAATAATTTCAAATATAGTTTAACAAATTCGTATATAGTCGAATAATTGACATATTTGAACAATTGTTACTCGATTCAATTGATGTGAATCATTTATAGTTTTATACTTTTGACCCTAAAACCCCTTTGTCAACAAAATAATACAAGTGACTTAGGGCTTGTTCGATGGAGGGAGTTTATGGGATTGAAAAAGATTATTTATATATATATAATTTTATAGTTAACAAAAATTAATTTTAAAAGTTTAATGAACAATCATTTTTAATATATTAACTGAATATATTTATAAATAAATAAAATTTTCAATTTAGACAGCAACGCCATGAACCGGCGCCCAATTTTATTTATTTATTATATTTTAAAAAATAAAATAAAATAGGACACTGGCAGATTACGAGTTTTTTTTAGACTAATAAAACGAAGACTGTGTATATAGTTTTTTTTTTTTTTTTTAATCTATTGTACAAACTTTTTTTTTTTATATAAAAGTTCAGTTTTGGGACCAAAGAATTAAGCGCTAAGTCTAAAATTACATTCAATATATTGTAAAGAAATAGGACTTTTGTTAATTAGGGTTGGTAAACATGCGAGTCAAAATATATAGATCTAAAATTCTTGGACCAGTTAATATTGTGAATATATAAGATCATATGTTATCCAATTAGCAAAGTCATCTTAGTGTTCTGTTAAAAATACTAATGGTGAAATTACCTTTTAATTGAAATCTATTTTCTTCTATAAATCATATTTGTTTTTATTCAATCTTATTCTAAAATTCAAGCATGTTAGTTTTTTAACGTGGTTTTTAATGAATCGGTAAAAATTGTTATTTGATACCGTAACTACGCACTTCGCATGCGTAGTCGAGAACTCACTCAACTACGCACTTGAAGTGCGTAGTAGTAGTTAATATTTATTTTTTTTATTTTTTTATTTTTATATATATTTTTTTTTCTTACTTCTACTACTCACGTCAAGTGCGTAGTTCAATTTTTTCAATTTTATTTATTTTTTCTCGGACTTCAACTACGCATCCCATATGTGTAGTCGGAAACCAGTCAACTACGCACACGAAGTGCATAGTTACGGTGACAAATAGTGATTTTCGTCAGTACGTCTAATAATCCCCTTTTTTAATTAACCGGTTGGTGTCACGAGATATTAAGAAAAAACTAAAATTTTATTTTAATTAAATGTATATATTTATAAAAACATAATTATTGATTCCTCTAGTTGATAGTTTTGTAAAAGAAGATATTTATAAGGACGAAAAATGAACTCTCCAAAACTCCTATTTTGGTAGAAGAACGCGCTTCACACGCCAACTTTTCTTCCATCGTCACCACAAACAACCCTAGATCTCATAGCCCTCCGACTTGGCGTTCCCGATTTTTGAAATACCTCCCTTCCCATGAAACTACAATCATCGATGGGCCTTTCAACCGGTGCTTCCGTTTACCTATTGATTGTTTCATCTACTCCAAGAGAACCAAGAAAAAAAAGAACAGAAGAGGATATGAATCTGGCGCGTCGGTGGATCTCTTTGCTTGCGATGTCTGGACGGCGGCGAGGGTGTGGCGGGATCTTTTCAGCCGCAATGCTAATCAGCAATATCCTCAGGTGAGCAAATCTCTGCTTGCCAAGAGTACAAGAATCGCTTGGAATCGTCTCTATCTATCCTGGAAGAAAGGTGGTGAGAAGGAAGAAAGATCAAGCAACGCGAATTTCAGTGCGGATTTAAGAAGAATAGGCATCAATAAGGATCTCTCCTTTTTCAACATCTCTTTAATGACGACGATTCTTCCAGCTTCGAGAGTCTCTGTCAATCTCTAGTGATGTTGTTTCTCACCGGCTGAGTGGTTTCCGTTTTGGCGATCTTTGATGAACCATATATGCAACTTCTTAGACCTCGTGTACAATAGAAAGTACTGAAACAACCAATTAAGATGTTCAAAGTACTTGAGTGGTTTCCAATCTGGTAAGAAAGTACTCACTTACTGATGTTCAAAATCTTACAAACAAAACAATGAAAGAACCAATTTAGATGTAGACTCAAGTATTTTGTGCTCCCGATTAACTTGTTGTGCAAGAACCCTCTAATTAAGAATGAATATAAGCCTTTTAATGTTAATGTTGATCTGAGTACGAGATTTAGCTTTGGGATGAAGAATAATATATGTTTCAACCCGGGTTACCCTCTTGTTGCTTGGTTGACTGACAACTTCGAGACTAAAAATTTAATCGAACCCATTAGGACATGTTTTCTAACCCTGGTGTTAATTTGTTGTTACGCCATGTGTATTTCCTTAATGTTGAAACCGACCTCTTACTTGTTTTGCCAAGAAACCAGAACTTGTCTATTATACCATCTACAATTACCTTATGTGTGTTCGCGTTGACTTGCCTCATATTCTTCAACCTTTGAAAAACATAAATCCACGATCTCGGATCCAATTTTCGGATCCAAGTTGTATGTCGTTGATCTAGTCTTTGTTATGCTAGACTTGTGCAAGATCAAGATGTTTTATTGCTTGGGACGCTATCTGCTCTCTAAACATGTGGTTTAGGGTTTCAATGAAACAAACTAACTGCATAATTTTTTTTAAAGTCCAACATGTTTGAACACATAACCTTGACCCTTATAACTTATACCCAAACTCTTTTCCGAACTATGGTAGGATTGCATCCTCCCGTCTTTGGTTAAATGTATTGCAAGTATGTTGAGCTTTTTAAAGCTCCCCTTAACCTTTTTCACTTAACAATATGTGTTCCTACTAACAAGTTTGTTGATATCATGTGATTTCAGGCAAAGTGTGTGCAAGTTAAAATCATCCAACAACTTCACAAAGTCTCTACAATTGAAGCGAGAAACACAAGAATTTCTATGGATCCTTTCTTTAGAATCTTTTGGAAACTAGTAAGTTATGTCTATAACAGTTTGTTTTTTTCCCATGAAGTATGTAAACTATTATACTTTCGGATATACTTTTTCGAATGTTACTCAAAATTGAACTTGAGATTCCGATGGGATTTCACTGACAGAACAAAGAGGACTTGTCTGCCTCACAAAACAATATAAGGTGATCTCAAATGGGACCACAACAACAATTTGAAAATCTACAAACTTTGGTTTAAACTCGGCACTATTCGAACTAAAGTGTTGATAATGAAGGTGATAAATCATATATTTATAACATCTTTCTTGTTTGTTTTATTTGAGACTTACCCGATAATAAGTAGTTTGGATTGTGTTATAATAAGACAATAAATCTAGGTATACTGATACAATGGGCCAAGGGGAGAAACATATTTTAGGCACATGGATTAATGGGCCCGGAGCGACGGGGGTGCGGGGTGGTATCAGGCGGAGCCCCCCGTGGTACGAATTCTATCTATTTATAGAATTCTATCTTTTTATAGGACTCTATCTATTTCTATTTATAGAGGATTCTATCTATTTATGGTTATAAATAGATAGGTTTAAGGTTGTATTCATTATCCACCAAAGTATATTGAAAACCCTAGCTGCAAGGTTTGTGCAGCAAACCCACAAAACGTTTTGTCTTCTTCTTTCTATTTCTGAAGTAACTCGTTGAAAGATCTCAACAATTGGTATCAAGAGCAAGGTTGTCGATGAGTTTCGTTGCAATATTTGAGGTTCCGCGATTCAACGGAACTGGCAACTTCGGTCTTTGGTATCAAGAGCAAGGTTGTCGATGAGTTTCGTTGCAATATTACGAGATTTATAAATTTAAAACTAAGCATCATTTTTAGAGCGAACAATGCTTGTTTGAAGCACTCTCAAGGTGGAGGTGGCAACTGAAAGCATCAAATCAAAAATATAATAGGAATAGTAAATGGCTCAGCTGTAATTATTTGAAAAGTTTTATACAAATAAACAAAACAAAAGCATTTAGTTTACACATATAAACATAACTCTAAGCAAGGGAGAGAATATGAATTGAATGGACATATATACCCCATAAACTTCGTAAAAAAAACAATTAATCAGAGAATATGAATTGAATGGACATATATACCCCATAAACTTCGTAAAAAAAAAAACAATTAATCAGGTTCACTTTGTGGAAGCAAGTTTGACTATTTCGAAATGGTTTTTTCCAAGTCAATAACTAACTCGTTATGTGATAACCATTTTTTAGTTCCATGATTCATTTAGATAGTTATCAGCAGTATTTGATGCTACTACACAATAACATTGAGTTCTGTTATTCATCTTAAAATAAAAGTACTAAATTCATTTAGATAGTCACAATATGTAGGGTAGAATTTCTAAAACGATGAGCAAAGAAGAAAAAATGTATTGTGCACAAATAGTGAAAAAGTTATCATGCCTTAAAGACTGCCTTAAAGACATGGTCTATACGGCATAGAAAAGGTTGTGGTGTCATAGAGCCTTCTAGATGTCCAAGATAAGAGTATACATATTGGTGATCTTATCCATGATCTTAAGTTGCTATGTAGGAGTGAGACGGAAAAAATTGCTAGAACCAATAAATTTTAGTCTTGAAGAAGAATAGATCGGATGATGATCTTAGCATATTTAATGAGTATAAAATACCAGGCAATCGCTTTTTACTCCAATAAGTACATTTAATTTTATCATTTGAAATTTTAAAAAATGAATCATATATTTATAATTACAAAATAATTTTGTCTTTTTATAGACATTCATTACAAACATATTGAGGTTTTTAAATTGACATGAGTAGTTATGTTCTTAAGGGGGGAGGAAGAGAAAAATAAATATTAAAAATAGGTTAAGATTAATCTTGAATGTATTCCAATGTACATACTTTAAGATAACCAAATTCTATCCCGCATGCACCTTATTGAAGGTATGACCTATATAGCACACAAGGGGAGAGTGAGAACATCACTTTCTTAGCAATAAGATATTTTACGAGAATAAACAAAATAAAGTAAGTAGTGCACATATAACAGGCTAAACGTAGTAGTAAACTTTAAGCAACCTAGAAGTCCTAGATAAAGAAGTGACCCTTGAATGGCAGAAAAAAAAAGAACGCGCCATACCACGCGCCCCTCTTTTTCCCCTCTTCATCCTTCAATCGGCAAAATCCTTGAAACCCCTCTCAACCAACTCATATATAGAGATTCATGGCCTCTCAAATACAAAGCATTGAGCCTAAGAATCAAAACCAAAAAAACCAAACCAAAAACATCCATAAAAAAACATTGCAGTTTTCAAAAGTCATTCCAAAAGAACGAGTCTGTTCATCTTCTCAAAAGGAAGCAAAAATCCGTCGATTCTCGTGGAATGCCGAAAAGGACCCGGTTCTTAATCCAGTACAGAAAAAGGAAGAGAAAACGAAAAAGAAAGAAGAAAACAAGGAAAAGAAAGGAGATTTCTAATCCGGATGACGACAAGGAAGGATCTTCTAAAGAAGAGTGTGGAAAGGAGTGACGTTCTTGCCGATGGGTGTCCATGGCTATTGTTGTTCTCTGGATTCTAATCTCTAAAAAGAGTAGGGAAGAAGATGTTAAGTGTACCGTGTTTTACATAAGTTTCAACTTATGTGAGAAATCGATTGTATGGTTTTTTGTTAGAAACCATTTGAACCATTGGATGTTCCATCCAAAGAGAAATCAATCCAATGAAAACAGATTCATAACCAGGTGCACTCTGAACTCTAAACTCATGAACAATGAGAAAATGTTTGTTTTTGATTTTAAGCCTTGGTGTAATTGGTCATGTATACTTCCTAACAAATGCTACAAGGAATACCTTTCTAATGAGTGGCCATCTAGTTCTAAGATTAGAACTATAAATTGTACCCGCGAGAATAATCAAAGAACCCCCTGCAAAAAGACATGTCATAGAAGGCTTTCTTCTTTGGTTGGCATGATTTGTTCTTCTGCATATCAAAGAATCATGCAATTTTTACACATGTGCACTATGAAATTTGATTTTATATTTTCAGCTTCTAAGTTTGTGATTTGAAAAAGATATGTTGGGTTTATAATGGATAGCATATCTTCTTTGTATAATCTATACGTAAAATATGAAACATGCCTCTACATCTTATTGATGAGTCCTAAAAAGTGGCATTTCATTCTCTTCATTTTCCCTCTCAAAGTTTGTCTATTGAGTTTAAATCGGAAGGTGTTAACCTATACGAACAAGTACATATATGTTGGCTTTGGTCCTATGTCCCAAGATCGAAGAGACAATTGTTTGTGGATGGTTTGTTCCCATCCATGTTTTGTGATTGTGACATTAAGAACATCTGAACTTCTCGATTACTGTGGTTGTGCTGCTTGTGCAACATGTACTAAGATGAACCATGTACCTCGTTCCCCAACATTGAACCAAGAACGCTTGAAAATTGATCATGAACTGATAAGGAAAATTGCCCTCAACATGTTCATCATCCGTGATGACAAAAGGTTGTATGGGGTTGTTCAGACTCAGATTCAGTCACATGTTTCCGGGAAACTTTTCGATTTCATTTCTATGTTTTTAGTTTCATTTAGGCGTATAATATGTGTTACTGTTTTTTGTTTGTGTTCAAAGAACCTTGGTTGCTGCCTAGTGAAGAACATTACACAACTCAATCACAAAGCAAAATGATAAATGAAAATAAAACATTGCTACTGCCTCAAAAAGGAGCAGTATAAAGAGACAAATGCTTATTAACAAACCCCACGAAATCATAAACTACTCTAAGTACTGGGATAAGACCAAAATTAACGAACAACTCTCTTTAATAATAGTTGTCTTATGAAGATCGCGTATTGGAATTGTCGGGGGATGGGGCGAAAGAACTTTTGGACAAACCTCAAAATTACGAGTCAAAATGATCATGTTGATATGATCGTGTTATCCGAAATTAAAACTAATAAAGAACCGAGTGAGAATACTTGGCGTAGTGCCGGTTTCGATAACTGCTTTTTTATCCCATCAAATGGGCGTGCGGCAGGCTTGTGCTTAATATGGAAAGGTTTTAAACTAATTAATGAAAAAATCAAAGTCATATGCTCGGGAGAGAGATTCATAGCCCTAGAGCATTTTAACAGCGATATCAAATTCACCTGCATAGTTATGTTCATCTATGCTCCTCCAATGGAAAATTGTAAAGATGAATTTTGGAATAATATCATTAACGTATACAAAAGCTTCCAATTTTCAACTATGATTATGGGCGATTTTAATGATATCCTTAGTCCGGCGGATAAAGTCGGTGGACTTTTTCCGAGTAATAACATATTCCTAAGAATAAATAATATTATCCAGGAGTGTAATCTTATGGATCTTTGCTCGAAAGGGAATGAATTTACTTGGAGAAGAAGAAAGGAAGGTGATAATAACAATTTTAAAAAACTTGATCGAGTGCTAGCCCATTTCGAAATAAAAAATAAATATAATCATATTCACGTTTGGAATCACGCTTTTACCACTTCTGACCATTGTATGATTTCTGTAAACTTGAACAATACAAACCAGAAATTTAGAAATAAACCTTTCAGATATGAACTTATGTGGAATGAGCGAAAAGATTGTGAAAACATAATTAAAAAAGCTTGGCGCGCTCATGTGCCGGGTACTAATATGTTTAAATTATGTAAAAAGTTCAACCTAACTAAAAAACTTAAAATCTGGAGTAAAAAGAGTTTTGGGAATATTAATAAACAGGTAAAAAAGTTAGATGAAGATATAGAGACATTGCAAAATTTGATCTACAGAAATTATAATCAAGGAGTTAATGATAAGATTATAAGACTGAGTAAAAAACGAGAGAACCTAATAGAATTTCAACAGAAATACTGGATGCGAAGAGCTAAATCCATTGCATTTGAACAATGCGACAAAAACACAAGATATTTTCATCGGAAAGCCACGAGCAGAAGAAATAGAAAGATGATCAATAACATTAGATGTGAGGATGGCCAGTGGGTGTTCTCTGAAGAGGAAATTTTCCAGGTATTCTTAAACGAATATAAAAAGAGATTCAAGGCGACAGTGGGAAACCAATTAGTGAGTGATCAGTTCCTTCAAGTTATTTCGAACGAAGTAACTGAAGTGGATAAGGACTTTCTTATTAAACCATTTACAAATAGTGATATCAAAAAAGCTGCCTTTGATATAGGTAGTGATAAATCGCCGGGTCCCGATGGTATGCCTGCGGGTTTTTTCCAAAAATATTGAGATATTGTGGGACCATCCGTGTACAGGGCGGTCAAAAGCTTCTACCACTCCGGAAAATTGCTAAAACAAATCAACCATACGTTTATTACGTTGATACCAAAGAATGATAATCCGCTAACTACTAATGAATTTAGACCTATTAGTTTGTGCTCTACGACTTACAAAATTATAGCGAAAATTTTAGCGGATAGGTTGAAATCAATACTTCCAAAATTGATTCACCCTTTACAGAGTGCATTCGTACAAAATAGAGCTATTCATGATAATATTCTGATAGCCCACGAAGTTTTTCATGGATTCAGAACTAAGAAAGAAAAAGAAGGATATATGGCAATCAAACTGAAGATAGAAAAAGCATATGATAGAGTAGAATGGAATTTTATCAAAGCTGTCCTTGAAAAATTCGGATTTCCAAGAAAGTTCACGAACTGGATTATGGAATGTATTACTACAGTCTCCTATTCTATTTTGGTCAATGATAGACCATCTGAGATGTTCTTTCCTGAGAGAGGGTTAAGACAAGGAGATCCTATTTCGCCCATGATTTTTAACTTAGCTATTGAAGTCCTTGTGCGGAATATTCAAAAAGAAAGTAACCTTAACAAAAAAACTATACGTTTCCCTATATCTAAACAAGGAAGCTCAATTCCTTTTCTAGCCTTTGCGGATGATATCATTATTTTTACTAAAGCAAATCTAGGTGCGAGTACAAAAATTTTAGAAATCCTGAATGGTTATTGCAATATTTCGGGCCAGAAAATTAATCTCCAAAAATCAGCTTTCCAAACTTCAAATAATGTGGACACTACTACTAAAAGGCAAATAAAAATTGGACTTGGCATTGATTGCTCCAATTGTCTGGAAAAATATCTTGGTTGTCCGATTATTAATGGTAGAGTCAACAAAAGTGTCTTTGCTGATGTTATCACCAAATCAAGACTACAACTTTCAAAATGGAAAGCCTCGACTCTATCTCAAGAAGGTAGAACGACTCTCATTAAAGCTAATTTAAACGCTAAACCAAATTTTATAATGCAAAATTTTATGCTCCCCTCTAGCATTCACAAGGAGTTAGATCAAATCAATAGGAACTTCTTCTGAAACAAAGGTCCCAATTTCCACCCTCTGATTAGCTGGGACAGAATATGCAGACCGAAGAAATTTGGAGGTACCGGTATAAGAAAATCTGAGTTAATGAATAAAGTTCTACAAATGAAACTCCTTTGGAAGATTCTGAACGAACCGGATAATATTTGGATAAAAATAATTAATGAAAAATATCTTAGAGGGGCTATACTATGGAAATACAATCTTAAACATAATAAATCATGACAATGGAGGAAACTCATGAGACTGAAACCTGAATTTGAAGCAAGCTTCAGATGGAACGTGGGAGACGGAAGTACGGTCACTTTCTGGAAAGATAAATGGGTAATAAGCGAACCTTTGTTTAATTTCTGCAAGGATAACACTATTATAAATGAAGAAATAGTAGTCAAACATTTTATTAATGAAAACCAATGGGATAAAATGAAGATGATAAGAGAAATTGGAGACGTTTTACCGAAAGAATTATCAAACTAATTGTAAGAGCCTTAGTTTTGGGAGCTGGATTTGGCCTTAGCCGCCCCCGCGGGTCTGTGAGGCCGCCCCTGCGGCTCCCCTGTTATTCCTCCCTTGCGGCCAGAAAACCCGCCCCTGCGGTTTCCGGCGGGTATAGCTGGTTTTGTTGACTCTTTGACCCGTGCTTTACCCTTTCCTCTTCTTATTCTTTCCTTGGCTGATCAAGGGTTTCCTCATCTCTTCACCTTCAGTTCCTCATGTTCTCCTTGCCTCCTTGCTTCCCTTGCCTTTCCATGATCTTGTTCTTGAGTTTTGGAAGAGTTTGAGTTGAGAGTTGGTAGAGTTGTGTGTGGTTGTGGTTGTTGAGTTTGTGAAGCCAGCTGAGTGTGCTTATGCCTTTGCCTGCCTAGACCTTCAGCAGTGGTAAGCTTCTTCCTCCTTGCTTCTTCATCCTCCTTCTTCCTTGCTCTTCCTTCCTTAGCTTAAGAATAAATGTATTGAACATAGGGTGATGTTGATATGTGTATGCTTATGCTTGTGTATGAATCTGGAAGAGAGTGGAAGTGACTGATCACGGGAAGAGCTAAAGAGAAGCCACGAGACTGCATTCTGTGTTGTCGCCGCCCCCGTGGCCGAGAGTCACCGCTCCCGCGGCTACCGTGTCGCAGCGCCTGCGTCGTGCCTGCGTTTGCCAGCGTTCCTTGTCACCGCTCCCGCGGCTACGTTCCGCCGCGCCCGCGGCCGCTTGCCTCCGCCCCTGCGCCCCTTTGTTACGCAGGTGCGCTTTATCCCGGGTCTACCTAAATCTAGGTAGATCCTTTCCTTTCCTAGTTGAGCGGTAGTAGCATGCTAGGTACGAGTATGAGTTTAGAATGAGAGTGGGTACGGAATGGTTTATGCCGGTTATGACTTTGAGGATTACGAGTTGGAATATGATCCCTTATGGATCCCTTGGGTCTAGGTGTGACCCTTTGTGTGATAGGATTGTGATATATTTATGTATGCCTTGTATAGGCCGTGTTATCCTCCAGTTTGGAGTGAACTGAGTTGAGGTTGATCCAGTGAGACGACTACGAGGTTGAGGTAAGTCCGTGGGACTTACTTAGTTGCCATTCCTTTATAGGATGTTGTGCATGAGTGGTGTGTGTTATATATGTTTATAGCATGTGTTATGATGGTCACCGACCTATGATGTATTGATTTCCCATTGTAGGGTTGTGACAACTTTTCCATTCATTCCGCTGGGAGTTGGGGGTTCTCTGTGGTCAAGCCAGACCTGGTAAACGGTTCGGGCACTCTCCATTCCCTTAGGGTACACGGGTTGGTGTTCCAGGCACCATTCCAGCTGGTTATAGTACCCAGAGACGAGGTTTATATTCCTCGTGTCACTTATGTTTATACGGATATTATATACGAGTTGATTGCTGGACTTTATAAAGATAATGAACCGGGTAAATGTATGAAAGCATGATGATGTGTTAAGATTTCTGATGTGTGTTTGTGCTCTAGCATCTTCCTATATTTGTGTATAGTTAGCTAACGGTTTCATACCGTGTTGTAGACACTTTGCAGGATAGGAGAGCTGTAGAGTGATCCAGAGTGGGTGATCCGCTGAGGGCTCTGTACACTGGGGCGGTATCGGGGATATGGGATATTTTGATGTACAGTTTGGTTTTGATTGTACTCAACGGTACATTGTATTACCTTTTGATATATCAGTTTCATGTTTTGTTTTAATCTATCGGTGCCTTATTGTACGATCAGTGAAATTGTTGTCAGGGTAGGGTCAGGATCCATTGTGAGATCCTAGCCCAGTAGCACTCCGAGTCCTACGGATTTGGGGTGTTACAAAGTTGGTATCAGAGCCTAGGTTGACAACAATGGCACTAGTAATCTGCAATAAAGGTCGAATAGATAACTAAACAGAACCCGAAAAGGGGTCTGACTTTTCAAAAGGTTTTGATTTTGAAATGAGTACAAATGTTTTGGGATACCGTGTACGGGAGCCATCACCCCTCTGAAGACCTCGACAATATAGATATATATAGATATTCTGTTGTGATTAATTTGATATATATCTATACATACGACATATATATAGCCTTCTGAGTTAGGTTTATGCTCTGCAGATGGCTCAGACTAGAGCTGTATCTGCAGATGGACGAGGTAGGGATAGATCCCCTCTTCCTCTAGTAGATGTAGGACAGAGTCAGATTCTTGTTGTTGATCCACCTACAGTGGAGGAGGTTTGTGAGGTTGCTGCTGAGAATGTTGTTCCTGAGACTGGGAACGGTATAGCGGGGAGACGTACATCACAGTGAGTCCAATTAGATGACTCGGATCGTGTCTCTATGAGGGGACCAGATTTCCGTGCGTATATCAGGCAAGTAGTGGAAGCGGCCAGACAAGGTAGACCTACCCGGATCTGCCAGTACAAGAAGGATCATTTAGGAGATTCCAGGGAGTTACTCAGGTGTCAGTTGTATCGGCACATGTTGCAGAGATTCCTCAAGTTCCAGAGGAGCATAGAAGGCCTGGAAAGAGACAACGGATTGGGCAGACCAGTGGTACTGGTGGGGTTATTAGTTATGAATGAAACTGGAGACGTCCAAGTTCCCCCGCACCTGCACCGGTTGCGGCTACGGTTCGACGATGTTATAACTGTGAGGAGCCTGGACATTTGAGGCCAGCGTGCAAGAAGAAGTTAGTGACTTGTTTTACCTGTGGCGGACTGGGTCACAGGGTTGTTTTCTGTAAACGGAACAGAGCCTTACCTCAGCAGAGTACTGATGAAGTTGCTGGTTCTGGGCAAGGCCCGAGCCGCCAGAGTCATCCCTCAACTACACCAGTTGCAGATAGGGTACGACAGTGTTTCAACTGTGCAAAGTATGGACATATCAGACCAGAGTGTACGAGGCAGATAGTGACTTGCTTCACTTGTGGTGGACGAGGTCACAGAGCTGTCTTTTGTAGACAAGGTGGAGCTTCGTCTCAGTAGGGTTCTACTCCTGCCAGTATAGCGGGAGGTGGGCAGAGGCCACCTCAGCAACAGCAGATACAGGGACAGCAGAGAGTCCCAGATCGTCCTACCACTCAAGGATCTGCTCCTGGGTTGGGTAGAGGGGATCTATCCCCTCTACGGGCAGCTAGACTAATTGCACAGGGTTGTGAGGCCTTCTGGTGTTATGCCATGAAGGAGGGGGAGAGTCCAGCGTTAGAGGATATCCCAGTGGTCTGTGAGTTTACTGATGTTTTTGCTGAGCCGTCCAGTTTGTTGCCTCAGAGGAGTGTGGATTTCAGTATCGAGTTAGAGCCTGGTACGAGACCCATCTCGAAGGCTCCATATCGGATGGCGCCTGTTGAGATGTTGTAGCTGAAGAAGCAACTCGAGGAGTTGGCTGAGAAGGGCTTCATTCGCCCTAGTGTGTCCCCCTGGGGATCAAGGTGGATCCAGCGAAGATAGAGGCAGTAGCTGCATGGCCGACACCGACGAACGTCAAGGAAGTACGTAGCTTCCTTGGCCTAGCCGGTTATTACAGACGCTTTGTGGAGGGATTTTCTGTGATTGCCCGTCCACTGACGAGCTTGCTGAGGAAGACTACCAGATTTGTGTGGTCTGATCAGTGTATGCAGAATTTTGAGGAGCTGAAGAGACGTCTGATTTCTGCTCCTGTTTTGGCATAACTAGAGGGTACAAAGGATTTTGTAGTGTACAGTGATGCATCCAAGCTAGGCTTGGGATGTGTGTTGATGCAGAGAGGCAGGGTGATTGCATATGCGTCTAGACAGCTGAAGACGTATGAGGAGAACTACCCGACTCATGATCTAGAGTTGGCAGCGGTAGTTCATGCATTGAAGATCTGGAGACATTACCTGTATAGTGTTACATGTCAGATCTTCACAGACCATCAGAGTTTGAAGTATATTTTCACGCAGCGGGAATTGAATAACCGCCATCGTAGGTGGCTTGAGCTGATCAAGGATTTTGATATGGAGATTCTGTATCATCCGGGGAAGGCGAACGTAGTCGCGATGCCCTGAGCAGGAAGACGCCTCGAGAGCAGGCGATTGGGAGGCTGACAGTTCAGCAGTAGTTACAGAGGGATTTGATCTGGTTAGAGCTGGACATCCAGTTTCCTGATGAGGATGCCCAACTACGTACATTAGAGGTCCTTCCTAATCTGTTGGATGAGATCCGACAGAAACAGGAGACCTACCCGACTTTACAGAGGATCAGAGATAGGATGTCTCGGGATGAGGCACCACAGTTCCTGCTGGGAGCAGATGGAGTTTTGAGGCGCGGCGGTCGCGTCTGTGTACCTGTTGATACAGAGTTGAGACAGAGGATATTACAGGAGGCTCACTGTACACCTTACTCGGTACATCCAGGTACGAGTAAGATGTATCAGGATCTGAGACGTTTATATTGGTGGGGAGGGCTGAAGCCCGATGTAACCAGATTTGTAGCTCAGTGTGCGACCTGCCAGCAGGTCAAGATCAAGCATTTCAGACCTGGAGGTGAGCTCCATCCACTTCCTGTTCCACAGAGGAAGTGGGAGGACGTCACCATGGACTTTGTGATTGGACTGAGGCTGAGCCGGAGTTTTGATGCCATCTGGGTCATAGTTGACAGATTGACGAAGACGGCACATTTCAATCCTATTCGAGAGACATGGCCGGTGAGCAGATTAGCAGAGGAGTACACTAGGCAGATAGTAAGACTCCATGGTGTACCGAGGACGATCGTCTCTGACAGAGATGGGCGATTTACCTCGAGATTTTGGCAGCAGATTCAGACTGCTTTGGGGACGAGTTTGCACTTCACGATTGCGTTTCATCCTCAGACTGATGGTCAGTCAGAGAGGACCATTCAGACGCTGGAGGATATGCTGCGAGCTTGTGTGTTGGATTGGGGACAGGTGTGGACGGATCATCTCCCACTTGTTCAGTTCTCCTACAACAACAACTGGCATGCATCTATTGGGATGGCCCCATATGAGGCACTGTATGGACAGAGATGTCGTACCCCGTTATCCTGGGATGAGCAGAGCAGTGTCAGTGGTTTAGCACCTGATCAGATTCACGATGATATGGCTCGAGTAGCATTGATCAGAGAGCGTATGCTGACTGCACAGAGCCGTCAGAAGTCTTATGCTGACAGGAGGCGTAGACCTCTAGAGTTCAGGGTTGGAGCCCATGTGTGGCTAAGGGTGTCCCCGACAAGAGGTGTTAGGCGTTTTGGCATTAAGGGGAAGTTGAGCCCACGATATGTCGGACCGTTCGAGATTCTGGATCGGGTTGGGAGCGTAGCATACAGATTAGCTTTGCCTCCGAGATTAGAGGGTGTTCACCCTGTATTTCACGTGTCTCAGCTGAGGGAGTACATACCAGATCCGAGACACATTGTGAGTTATGAGGATTTGGTGGTCGAGCCGGACCACACTTTTGTTGAGCATCCTATTGCAGTCCTAGAACGAGGTATGAGACGCCTGCGTTCGAAGGACATTCCTATGCTGAGGATACAGTGGTCGAGACGTGGACCTGAGAAGGCTACATGGAAGACTGAGGATAGTATCCAGAGGAACTATCCAGAGTTCTATGCCGAGATAGGGCACTAGTAGGATCACCGAGTAGATCTTAGTACTACCTTGGTGAGTATTATGTGCTTATATGCTTATATGCTATGATGTGTTTATTTTCATACTAGCTTCGATATGATATATGATCTTATTAGATCTTGTGTGCTAGTATGATTCTTGTTTATAGCTGGAGATGGCTCTTTCCTCCATGCTATTGGGATATGTGATGTATTGGCTAGAGATGGTTTCCCTCTAGGCCTTGGACAGTATAGTTTGTTGCTGGAGTGGATGGTTTCCTCCATGCTTATTTTGAGGTTATAGAGAGAGTTGTACCTCGGCTTGTGAGTCCGAGTGACTCGAGGATTTTACAAGTTTCGGGACGAAACTTGTTTTTAGGGGGTGAGGTGTAAGAGCCTTAGTTTTGGGAGCTAGATTTGGCCTTAGCCGCCCCCGCGGGTCTGTGAGGCCGCCCCTGCGGCTCCCCTGTTATTCCGCCCCTGCGGTTTCCGGCGGCTGTAGGCGGTTTTGTTGACTCTTTGACCCGTGCTTTACCCTTTCCTTCTCTTATTTTTTCCCTGGCTGATCAAGGGTTTCCTCATCTCTTCACCTTCAGTTCCTCACGTTCTCCTTGCCTCCTTGCTTCCCTTGCCTTTCTTTGATCTTGTTCTTGAGTTTTGGAAGAGTTTGACTTGAGAGTTGGTAGAGTTGTGTGTGGTTGTGGTTGCTGAGTTTGTGAAGCCGGCTGAGTATGCTTATGCCTTTGCCTGCCTAGACCTTCAGCAGTGGTAAGTTTCTTCCTCCTTGCTTCTTCATCCTTCCTTCTTCCTTGCTCTTCCTTCCTTAGCTTAGGAATAGATGTATTGAACATAGGGTGATGTTGATATGTGTATGCTTATGCTTGTGTATGAATCTGGAAGAGAGTGAAAGTGACTGATCACGGGAAGAGCTAAAGAGAAGCCACGAGACTACATTCTGCGTTGTCGCCGCCCCCGCGGCCGAGAGTCACCGCCCCCGCGGCTACCGTGTCGCAGCGCCTGCGTCGTGCCAGCGGCGTGCCTGCGTTTGCCAGCGTTCCTTGTCACCGCTCCCGCGGCTACGTTCCGCCGCGCCCCTCGGCCGCTTGCCTCCGCCCCTGCGCCCCTTTGTTACGCAGGTGCGCTTTATCCCGGGTCTATCTAAAGCTAGGTAGATCCTTTCCTTTCCTAGTTGAGCGGTAGTAGCATGCTAGGTACGAGTATGAGTTTAGAATGAGAGTGGGTACAGAATGGTTTATGCCGGTTATGGCTTTGAGGATTACGAGTTGGAATATGATCCCTTATGGATCCCTTGGGTCTAGGTGTGACCCTTTGTGTGATAGGATTGTGATATATTTATGTATGCCTTGTATAGGCTGTGTTATCCTCCAGTTTGGAGTGGAATGAGTTGAGGTTGATCCAGTGAGACGACTACGAGGTTGAGGTAAGTCCGTGGGACTTACTTAGTTGCCATTCCTTTATAGGATGTTGTGCATGAGTGGTGTGTGTTATATATGTTTATAGCATGTGTTATGATGGTCACCGACCTATGATGTACTGATTGCCCATTGTAGGGCTGTGACAACTTTTTCATTCATCCCGCTGGGAGTTGGGGGTTCTCTGTGGTCAAGCCAGACTTGGTAAACGGTTCGGGCACTCTCCATTCCCTTAGGGTACACGGGGAGGTGTTTCAGGCACCATTCCAGCTGGTTATAGTACCCAGAGGCGAGGTTTATATTCCTCGTGTCACTTATGTTTATACGGATATTATATACGAGTTGATTGCTGGACTTTATAAAGATAATGAACCGGGTAAATGTATGAAAACATGATGATGTGTTAAGATTTCTAATGTGTGTTTGTGCTCTAGCATCTTCCTATATTTGTGTATGGTTAGCTAACGGTTTCATACCGTGTTGTAGACACTTTGGAGGAGAATACTTGGTGTAGTGCCGGTTTCGATAACTGCTTTTTTATCCCATCAAATGGGCTTGCGGCAAGCTTGTGCTTACTATGGAAAGGTTTTAAACTAATTAATGAAAAAATCAAAGTCATATGCTCGGGAGAGAGATTCATAGCCCTAGAGCATTTTAACAGCGATATCAAATTCACCTGCATAATTATGTTCATCTATGCTCCTCCAATGGAAAATTGTAAAGATGAATTTTGGAATAATATCATTAACGTATACAAAAGCTTCCAATTTCCAACTATGATTATGGGAGATTTTAATGATATCCTTAGTCCGGCGGATAAAGTCGGTGGACTTTTCCCGAGTAATAACATATTCCGAAGAATAAATAATATTATCCAGGAGTGTAATCTTATGGATCTTTGCTCGAAAGGGAATGAATTTACTTGGAGAAGAAGAAAGGAAGGTGATAATAACACTTTTGAAAAACTTGATCGAGTGCTAGCCCATTTCGAAATAAAGAATAGATATAATCATATTCACGTTTGGAATCACGCTTTTACCAATTCTGATCATTGTATGATTTCTGTAAACTTGAACAATACAAACCAGAAATTTAGAAATAAACCTTTCAGATATGAACTTATGTGGAATGAGAGAAAAGATTGTGAAAACATAATTAAAAAAGCTTGGCGCGCTCATGTGCCGGGTACTAATATGTTTAAATTATGTAAAAAGTTCAACCAAACTAAAGCAAAACTTAAAATCTGGAGTAAAAAGAGTTTTGGGAATATTAATAAACAGGTAAAAAAGTTAGATGAAGATATAGAGACATTGCAAAATTTGATCTACAGAAATTATAATCAAGGAGTTAATGATAAGATTATAAGACTGAGTAAAAAACGAGAGAACCTAATAGAATTTCAACAGAAATACTAGATGCGAAGAGCTAAATCCATTGCATTTGAAAAAGGCGACAAAAACACAAGATATTTTCATCGGAAAGCCACGAGCAGAAGAAATAGAAAGATGATCAATAACGTTAGATGTGAGGATGGCCAGTGGGTGTTCTCTGAAGAGGAAAATTTCCAGGTATTCTTAAAGGAATATAAAAAGAGATTCAAGGTGACAGTGGGAAACCAATTAGTGAGTGATCAGTTCCTTCAAGTTATTTCGAACGAAGTAACTGAAGTGGATAAGGACTTTCTTATTAAACCATTTACAAATAGTGATGTCAAAAAAGCTGCCTTTGATATAGGTAGTGATAAATCGCCGGGTCCCAGTGGTATGCCTGCGGGTTTTTTCCAAAAATATTGAGATATTGTGGGACCATCCGTGTACAGGGCGGTCAAAAGCTTCTACCACTCCGGAAAATTGCTAAAACAAATCAACCATACGTTTATTACGTTGATACCAAAGAATGATAATCCGCTAACTACTAATGAATTTTGACCTATTAGTTTGTGCTCTACGACTTACAAAATTATAGCGAAAATTTTAACGGATAGGTTGAAATCAATACTTCCAAAATTGATTCATCCTTTACAGAGTGCATTCGTACAAAATAGAGCTAGTCATGATAATATTCTGATAGCCCACGAAGTTTTTCATGGATTCAGAACTAAGAAAGGAAAAGAAGGATATATGGCAATCAAACTGAAGATGGAAAAAGCATATGATAGAGTAGAATGGAATTTTATCAAAGCTGTCCTTGAAAAATTCGGATTTCCAAGAAAGTTCACGAACAGGATTATGGAATGTATTACTACAGTCTCCAATTCTATTTTGGTCAATGATAGATCATCTGAGATGTTCTTTCCTGAGAGAGGGTTAAGACAAGGAGATCCTATTTCGCCCATGATTTTTAACTTAGCTGTTGAAGTCCTTGTGCGGAATATTCAAAAAGAAAGTAACCTTAACAAAAAAACTATAGGTTTTCCTATATCTAAACAAGGAAGCTCAATGCCTTTTCTAGCCTTTGCGGATGATATCATTATTTTTACTAAAGCAAATCTAGGTGCGAGTACAAAAATTTTAGAAATCCTGAATGGTTATTGCAATATTTCGGGCCAGAAAATTAATCTCCAAAAATCAGCTTTCCAAACTTCAAATAATGTGGACACTACTACTAAAAGGCAAATAAAAATTGGACTTGGCATTGATTGCTCCAATTGTTTGGAAAAATATCTTGGTTGTCCGATTATTAATGGTAGAGTCAACAAAAGTGTCTTTGCTGATGTTATCACCAAATCAAGACTACAACTTTCGAAATGGAAAGCCTCGTCTATCTCAAGAAGGTAGAACGACTCTCATTAAAGCTAATTTAAACGTTAAACCAAATTTTATAATGCAAAGTTTTATGCTCCCCTCTAGCATTCACAAGGAGTTAGATCAAATCAATAGGAACTTCTTCTGGAACAAAGGTCCCAATTTTCACCCTCTGATTAGCTTGGACAGAATATGCAGACCGAAGAAATTTGGAGGTACCGGTATAAGAAAATCTGAGTTAATGATAAAGTTCTACAAATGAAACTCCTTTGGAAGATTCTGAACGAACCGGATAATATTTGGGTAAAAATAATTAATGAAAAATATCTTAGAGGGGCTATACTATGGAAATACAATCTTAAACATAATACATCACGGCAATGGAGGAAACTCATGAGACTGAGACCTGAATTTGAAGCAAGCTTCAGATGGAACGTGGGAGACGGAAGTACGGTCAATTTCTGGAAAGATAAATGGGTAATAAGCGAACCTTTGTTTAATTTCTGCAAGGATAACACTATTATAAATGAAGAAATAGTAGTCAAACATTTTATTAATGAAAACCAATGGGATAAAATGAAGATGATAAGAGAAATTGGAGACGTTTTACCGAAAGAATTATCAAACTAATTGTAAGAGCCTTAGTTTTGGGAGCTAGATTTGGCCTTAGCCGCCCCCGCGGGTCTGTGAGGCTGCCCCTGCGGCCAGGAAACCCGCCCCTGCGGTTTCCGGCGGGTGTAGCCGGTTTTGTTGACTCTTTGACCCGTGCTTTACCCTTTCCTCTTCTTATTCTTTCCTTGGCTGATCAAGGGTTTTCTCATCTCTTCACCTTCAGTTCCTCACGTTCTCCTTGCCTCCTTGCTTCCCATGTCTTTCCTTGATCTTGTTCTTGAGTTTTTGAAGAGTTTGACTTGAGAGTTGGTAGAGTTGTGTGTGGTTGTGGTTGCTGAGTTTGTGAAGCCGGCTGAGTGTGCTTATGCCTTTGTCTGCCTAGACCTTCAGCAGTGGTAAGCTTCTTCCTCCTTGCTTCTTCATCCTCTTTCTTCCTTGCTCTTCCTTCCTTAGCTTAGGAATAGATGTATTGAACATAGGGTGATGTTGATATGTGTATGCTTATGCTTGTGTATGAATCTGGAAGAGAGTGGAAGTGACTGATCACGGGAAGAGCTAAAGAGAAGCCACGAGACTGCATTCTGCGTTGTCGCCGCCCCCGTGGCCGAGAGTCACCGCCCCGCGGCTACCGTGTCGCAGCGCCTGCGTCGTGTCAGCGGCGTGCCTGCGTTTGCCAGCGTTCCTTGTCACCGCTCCCGCGGCTACGTTCCGCCGCGCCCGCGGCCGCTTGCCTCCGCCCCTGCGCCCCTTTGTTACGCAGGTGCGCTTTATCCCGGGTCTACCTAAAGCTAGGTAGATCCTTTCCTTTCCTAGTTGAGCGGTAGTAGCATGCTAGGTACGAGTATGAGTTTAGAATGAGAGTGGGTACGGAATGGTTTATGCCGGTTATGGCTTTGAGGATTACGAGTTGGAATATGATCCCTTATGGATCCCTTGAGTCTAGGTGTGACCCTTTGTGTGATAGGATTGTGATATATTTATGTATGCCTTGTATAGGCCGTGTTATCCTCCAGTTTGGAGTGAACTGAGTTGAGGTTGATCCAGTGAGACGACTACGAGGTTGAGGTAAGTCCGTGGGACTTACTTAGTTGCCATTCCTTTATAGGATGTTGTGCATGAGTGGTGTGTGTTATATATGTTTATAGCATGTGTTATGATGGTCACCGACCTATGATGTATTGAGTTCCCATTGTTGGGTTGTGACAACTTTTCCATTCATCCCGCTGGGAGTTGGGGGTTCTCTGTGGTCAGGCCAGACCTGGTAAACGGTTCGGGCACTCTCCATTCCCTTAGGGTACACGGGGAGGTGTTGCAGGCACCATTCCAGCTGGTTATAGTACCCAGAGGCGAGGTTTATATTCCTCGTGTCACTTATGTTTATACGGATATTATATACGAGTTGATTGTTGGACTTTATAAAGATATTGAACCGGGTAAATGTATGAAAGCATGATGATGTGTTAAGATTTCTGATGTGTGTTTGTGCTCTAGCATCTTCCTATATTTGTGGATGGTTAGCTAACGGTTTCATACCGTGTTGTAGACACTTTGCAGGATAGGAGAGTTGTAGAGTGATCCAGAGTGGGTGATCCGCTGAGGGCTCCGTACACTGGGGCGGTATCGGGGATATGGGATATTTTGATGTACAGTTTGGTTTTGATTCTACTCAGCGGTACATTGTATTACCTTTTGATATATCAGTTTCATGTTTTGTTTTAATCTATTGGTGTCTTGTTGTAAGATCAGTGAAATGTTGTCAGGGTAGGGTCAGGATCCATTGTGAGATCCTAGCCCAGTAGCACTCCGAGTCCTACGGATTTGGGGTGTTACACTAATCACGTCTTACCAATTACCTAAAACTTTTATCCCGGACCGACTTTATTGGGATCCGGCTATGGATGGAAACTACACGTCTAAGTCAGCTTTGAATGCGAAATATGTAAGGAGCGGACTTCTCATCTGCGAGAATGAATGGATGTGGGGATTGAACATCATGCCTAAAATTAAAAATTTCCTCTGGAATTATCTATAAATGGGCTCCCTACTAAGGAAAACCTTGAAAAGAAAAAAATAGTTGTCCCGATGAATTGTTGCCTCTGTAACTACCCTTTTGAATCCGCATATCATTTGTTTTTTAAGTGCCAAACTCTAGATGATGCGTTATCCTCGGATAAGATTAAAGAAGCTTTGAGAAAATGTAAGGAAGGGAGGGATAAAATTTCGTAAAGGATCGCTTGGCTTCGGTTTAACCTTGTTAATCACGAAATCATTTATGTGGCCCACGTCTGGTGGAACATTTGGTTTGCCAGAAACCAAAAGAATTTCAATAATAAAGAGCATCAGAACATTGAACTTATAGTTCGAAATCAAATTAGTGAATGGAAATTATCAACTCTTAAAAGTAAAAAGGACAAAGACATAAAAAAAAACCCTAATAAAAGGAAAACGAAGAATATAAAATGGGAAAAACCATATACGAATTTCATCAAACTAAATTTGATGGGTCTAGAAAAGATAATGGTGATGTTGCGTATGGTTTTATTCTCCGGGATCATGAAGCTACTAAAATCTCTATCGGCTTGGGACGATGTGGTAACATATCCGCCCTACATGCTGAAGCATGTGCGCTGAGAGAGGGTTTGGAGTTGGCTTATGATTTGGGATACAAAAATATTGAGGTCGAAGGAGATTGTCTTTCGCTTATCAATTCGATTAACAAAGTGTGGAAACAGCTCTGGGACCTTGACCTTTTAGTGTCAGATATTGCTAATATTTTGGCAGGCTTCTGTCAGGTTAGGGTTAGTGTTTAGAGAGGTCAACCGGGTTGCGGACCTTCTGGCAGTGTTGGGGCATGAAGATCGGGTGGTGTCAAGTTCGTCCTTCGTTTCCGTTGACGAACTCATCCGAAAGGATGCTATAGGATGTAGAATCTCGAGGAGATGATGTATCCTAATTCCTTACCTGTTTTTTTTAAAAAAAAAGTCCTAGATAAAGAAAAAAGACAATAAAATATATCAAATAAAAAACGGATGAGAAATATGTCCATTGAGAGCTATGAATCGAAATAAGGGCATTGATTCATCGTATCCTTGATTCATTTTCATTGACAAGCACATTCCTTTAGTTTTGAAGTTACTAATTTCAAAATATGCATAAAAGTGTCTAATGTTAATCCTTTTTTTATTGCAAATGTATGTCGTTAGAGTTATATGATTGTATAAGACAAGGTTACTAGCTTATATATTGGTAGTAAGATTTATAAGCACTTGAACATTTTTCAAATATTACAAATTATTAGTGTATTATTCGCACCTTGTGCAGGATTGAGTTTTAATAAATCTTAAATATTATAATATTGTATAAAGGAAAATATATAAACATAAACAATATATTATATTTGATATCTATTCCAGACGAATTGAATTCGGTCATGCTCAATTTTATTTGAGCAAACTAAGACGTCTAATTAAATCAAACGAACAAATTATATAGCTAGAAATATATTGGTTGAACTTAAAAAAAAATTTACATTGTAAACTAAATTAATAATAACGTAGTTGACTAAAAACAGTTCATAAAATATATTTTAAAAAACAAACAAATTTACAACTAAGATTTTGTTTATATTCTAATTGTATATACGGTTATTATCAATTAAGTTTAATATCATTTTTTTATCCCTTCTATCAAATAAATTGTTAACATAAAAGATTTACTAACTTTTTTTTATTTTTTAAACTTAATTATTATTAATGTAAAATATTAAATTTTTAAAAGATTTTTTTGGACTTCGTGAATTCTGGTGTTGACACATGGCAATAAGGGTCTCTCATTTAATATTTACTAGTGTAATACCCGCACCTTGTGCGAGACTGAATTTTAAAAATTGTTATTTTAACATATTTTGAAATTATGGATCAATCAAAACTGATATAATACCCGCACTTTATGAGAAGTTTTACGATCAGTTAGTTCAGATTCACATGAGTTGCAAAATGCACTTTTATCTAATTAACTTAATACTAATTATTAATTTATTTTTTAATTATCAGTTAGTTGTTGAGATTTCTGATTCATTTAACCACGAATAAATTACCGAAAACTAAAGTAGTTCTGCCATTTAAACAATACCCATATTTTTACATGATCTTTTTTATTTTGAGATATTTAACAATTTAGTTCATTTAAAAAAATAGATAAAAAGTAGATTTGCCATTTAAACAAAAGTATTCTGTTACTTGCATGATTTTTTTAATTTATAGAATTTCAGAATTTCTATTCCATGTTAAAATTAGATTAAAACTATTAAATTATATAAATTGTTGAGATATTGTTGAATTAAAAAATTTTTGAACTGACGTTAATTTTTGGGAGGACACGTGGTAAAAAAATGTTTCTCTTAATATATGTAAGATAAGATGAGATTAGACTAATTAATTAATTTTAAAAAAATTATTTAAATTACTGAGATATTGTTAAATTTAAAAAAAATTGAGCTAACGATAATTCCTGGGAGAAGAGAAATCTAAAAAGAAAATTTTGCCATGCTATGTCAATTCTTTCATATATCACCTCCACTGTAACTAGAAGAGAAATCTAAAAAATACTAACCCTATCTTAGAACATCAGTTTCAATAATGGAGCCCAAATAAGTGAACCAATAACTATGCAAATTGAAACAAAATTAGGTTCCAACCAATCACAAATGTAAGTGTACAAGAGATAGGCAATATGAATCCAATCCGTATAGCTCATATTCAACCTCACCAATTACTCGATACAAATTCGAACCACCAAAAACTAAATAACTATTTCATAGATTGAAGTGAAAATTCACATATTTGATCGTCTCCGCAGCTTATGCATCTCTGCCCACAACGATAGACACCGCCACCGCATCGTTCCGGGACCATCTCTTCCTAGGGCTAAGCAAGATAGTTTTAGTTTATAAAACCTAACCGAAACCGATTATTTTGGTCCAGACCGAACCCAAAACCAATAAATTTAGGTTCGGTCTTAGGTCCTTGTTTATAAAAAATTCGGTTTTGATTCGGTATCAGTTAAAAACCCTAAAAACGAAAACCTGAATTTTCATTTTTTTAAAAAACAAGATTTAAAATTGATGCTTAAATGGGTTGTTATTTTTTTTGGCTTTAACTCTTAATGCTAAAAATGTTGCAGATTTAAATTTTATCGTTATATTGTATTCACGAATTTTACGTTATAGGATTTGGATATTTCATATTTTTATATATATATATTGATATTTGTAGTTTTTACTTTTTAGGTTCGTTTAGATCCAAAATTTAAACCGAACCGAAACCGATCCTAATAGGTTCGGTTTTAGGTTCTAATATTTCAGATTTTTGGTTTTAGGTCCAAACTGAAACCAAACCTAATTTTATAGGTTTGGTTTTCGGTCCAACGTTTTAGAAAAATCGGTTTAATGTTTAGATCGGTTTATTGCGGTTCGGTTCATTTTGTTTTTTTGACCTATGATCAGTTTATGCACGGACAAGTCTGACAGCGATTGATGAAATTGCCGGTCGCCAAATAAGTAAAGAGCATAATCCGATAAGATTTACAACCAAAATGGATTGGGACGGATTTTTCATCGGGATTGAGCGGCAAAGGGGAAGCAGGGGCTCTAACTTTTGTTTTTAAATCATTATGCGCCTTAGTGCATATGGCTTGCAGCTTTTAAATTTCGATTCTAAAATGATAGCCGTCGTCAAAGTATGCAAAGCGTTAAGCTTTACGATATCTCCTTCAACCACTCTTTGTGAGGCAGCCAATCAAATTTCTCTGGCAACCCGAGACTATGGCACAGGTGAGAGTGATCGTGAACTCGATAACGTTGTCAATGACTATGCGGGCGGCGATAGATCTGGGCCTCCTAGACATCATCTCCGGCGAGCAACAGACGGCGGCGGAGAAGGTGTTCCTTCAACCACTCTTTGCGAGATCTTCTTGCTCCGTAATTGTCTCGGGATCCTCATCTTGTCCAGTATTGTTCGTCAACTCCTCTATCATTCTCCAATTTTATCTCCTATTTGCCTATTCCGAGTATTTTTTTTATCTTAAGTTGTTTGAAATTTCTTGAATTCGATTAGTTGCTTTGATAATTGTTCATGCTAAATCCATTGATCTTTGTTATTAGTTGTTCATCAATCAATATAAACATATTGTAAGAGCCTTAGTCTTTAGAGCCGAGATTGGACCGAGCCGCCCCTGCGGGTCCAGAGAGCCGCCCCTGCGGCTAAGCCCGTATCCGCCCCTACGGCCAAGGAACCCGCCCCTGCGGTTTCCTGCGGCTGCATCCGACTTTGTTGACTCTTGACCCGTGCTTTACTCTTTCTTTTCCCTTAAGCTTCGTCCTTGGCTTTCTGAGCAAGGGTTCATCCTTATTCCAGCTTTCTCACGTTCTTCTTGCTTCCTTTCCTCTCCTTGATCTTGATCTTGGTTTCCTTTGAGTTTGGAAGAGTTATTGTGTGGCTTTGGTGGATGTTGGTGTTGTGTATTGGTTGCTGAGCTTGGGAGCCAGCTGTTGGTTTTGGTTTTTGGATCATTTTCTTGGTTGATCACAGCAGTAGGTAAGCTCCTTGCTTCTTCTTTCTTTCTTCCTTCGATTCCTCTTCCTTAGTTTAGGACTAGATGTGCTAGGATGCATATTGATGTTGGAATGTGTATATATATGTATATGTTTGGCTATGGAATGATAAAGACGTGAATTGATCACGTGAAGAGTCGAAGAGAAGTCGGGGAAGCCCGTTCTGCACTGTCGCCGCCCCCGCGCCTGGTAGCCGCCGCCCCTGCGGGAACTTGTCACCACACCCGCGCCTTAGTGCCGCCGCCCCCGCGGCCACGGTCACAGCGCTTGCGCCAACGTGTATCCGCACCTGCGCCTGCTGTCTTTCCGCCCCTGCGTCTCTTCTGTTCCGCATGTGCGTCTTGTACCGGATCTACTAGAGTAGTATGGATCCTTTCCTTTCCTAGTATGAACGGGTTAGTGACATGCTAGGTATGTATATGAGGATAAAATGATGATGATTATGATATCGAGATATGCCGGTTATGGCTATGAGGTTTAGTAGATTATCGAGGTTTATAAGTTGGATATGATCCATATGGATCCATTGGGTCTAGGTGTGACCCCTTTGATTAATAGGAGATTTGATATCTCTTTATGCCTTGTTATTAGGCAGTGTTGTCCTCCAGATTGGAGTTGATCGTGTTGAGAGTATTTCGAGGTTGAGGTAAGTCCATAGGACTTACTTAGCTACCATCCTTATATTGGATGTATGCATGAGTGGTGTGTGTTATATGCTTGATAGCATGCGGTGTTGATTATTACCGACCTATGGTATAGTGATTGCCAATTGTAGGGCCGTGATAACTTGCCCTTTCATCCTGCTGGGAGTCTGGGAGGTTCTCTGTAGGCAGGCCAAATCTGGTAAACGGTTCGGGCACTCTTCATTCCCATATGGTACACGGGGAGGTGTTCCAGGCACCACTCCAGCTGGCTATGGGACCCAGAGACGAGGATTATATATTCCTCGTGTAACATATATTCATATTCATATATATACGATTTGAGCGTTGGACGTTATAAAGATAATTAACCGGGTAAATGTGTGACAACATGATTCTATGTTATAATTCCTTGACTTGTGTTTGTGCTTATGCATTATCTATATATATGTGTATGGTTAGCTAACGGTTTTATACCGTGTTGTAGATCCTTTGCAGGTTAGGAGAACTGCAGAGTGATTCGGATGGGGTGATCCGCTAAGGGCTCCGTACACTAGGTTCATGCGAGGGTTATGGAGATTTTGTATGTACAGTTATATGTTTTGGTTTGTACTCAGCGGTTCTTCTGTAACCTTTGGATATATATATATATACATACAGTTTGATGTTTTGGTTTTAATATATATGTGCCTTGTTGTAAGATCCAGTGAACTTGTTGTCAGGCTAGGGTCAGGATCCATTGTGAGATCCTAGCCCAGTAGCGCCCCGAGTCCTACTGATGTAAGAGCCTTAGACTTTTGGACCGAGTTCGCCTTAGCCGAGATTTGGCTTTAGCCGAGATTGACCTTAGCCCCCCGCGGGCTTGTGTGCCGCCCCAGCGGGTTCCCGCTCCCGTGGCCCAGGGAACCGCCCCCGCGGTTTCTTGCGGCTGTAGCCGGTTTTGTTGACCACTTGACCATGCTTTACCCTCTTTTCCTTACTTTCTTCTTACCTTGTTGAGCAAGGGTTTCACCTTCATTTCCCGTTCCAGACCTCCTACGTCCTTCTTGCTTCTTCTTCCTTATCCTTGATCTTGTGTGTGAGTGTTCTTGAGTTTGGAAGTGTTTTGATTGTGAGGATGATGATGTTGGATGTTGTGCTGAGCTTGAAAGCTAGCTGTGTTGGGTGTTAATCTTCTGTGCAGCCTAGGACCACAAGTGTAGTAAGTCTTCTTCTTCTACTTCTCTTCTTCTTTGATTCCATCTCCCTTAGCTTAGGATTAGATGAATTGGATATAGATTGATGTTGGAATGTGTATGTATATGTATGTGCTTGGTTTTGGATGAGAGAAGACGTGATTTGATCACGTGAAGAGCTGAAGAAGAGTTGCGGGATCCGTCCACACTTGCCCCCAATCCAACACACAAGCTCGCAACATATCCTCCAGCGTCTGAATGGTCCTCTCTGACTGACCATCTGTCTGAGGATGGAACGCAGTCGTAAAGTGTAAACTCGTCCCCAGGGCAGTCTGAATCTGCTGCCAGAATCTCGAGGTAAATCGCCCATCTCTGTCTGATACGATCGTCCTCGGTACACCATGGAGACTCACTATCTGCCTAGTGTACTTCTCAGTTAATCTGCTCACCGGCCACGTCTCTCTGATAGGAATGAAACGTGTCGTCTTCGTCAATCTGTCTACTATAACCCAAATAGCATCAAAGCTCCGGCTCAACCTCAGTCCGGTCACAAAATCCATGGTGACGTCCTTCCACTTCCTCTGTAGAACAGGAAGTGGATGGAGCTCACCTCCAGGTCGAAAATGCTCGATCTTGACCTGTTGGCGCACACTGAGCTATAAATCTAGCTACATCGGGCTTCAGCCCTCCCCACCAATATATACGTCTCAGATCCTGATACATCTTACTCGTACCTGAATGTACCAAGGGGTGCAATGAGCCTCCTGTAAAATCCTCTGCCTCGGCTCTGTATCAGCAGGTACACAGACGCGGCCATGGCGCCTCAAAACTCCATCTGCTCCAAGCAGGAACTGTGGTGCCTCATCCCGAGACATCCTATCTCTGATCCTCTGTAAGGTCGGGCAGGTCTCTTGTTTCTGTCGGATCTCATCCAACAAATCAGGAAGGACCTCTAATGTACGCAGCTGGGCAGCCTTATCAAGAAACTGGATGTCCAACTCTAACCAGATAAGATCTCTCTGCAACTGATGTTGAACTGTCAACCTCGCAATCGCCTGCTCTCGAGGTATCTTCCTGCTTAGGGCGTCGGCGACCACGTTTGCCTTCCCTGGATGGTACAGAATCTCTAAATCGAAGTCCTTGATCAGCTCAAGCCACCTACGCTGGCGGTTATTCAATTCCCGCTGCGTGAAATATACTTCAGACTCTTATGGTCTGTGAAGATCTGACAAGTAGCACCATACAGGTAATGTCTCCAGATCTTCAGTGCATGAACTACCGCTGCCAACTCCAGATCATGAGTCGGGTAGTTCTCCTCATACGTCTTCAGCTGTCGAGACGCATATGCAATAACTCTGCCTCGCTGCATCAGAACACATCCCAAGCCTAGCTTGGATGCAGAAGTCAAACGCCTCTTCAACTCCTCAAAACTCTGTCTGCACTGATCAGACCACACAAATCTGGTAGTCTTCCTCAGCAAACTCGTCAGTGGACGGGCAATCACAGAAAAACCCTCCACGAAGCGTCTGTAATAACCGGCTAGGCCAAGAAAACTACATACTTCCTTGACGTTTGTCGGTGTAGTCCAAGCTGCTACTGCCTCTATCTTCGCTGGATCCACCTTGATCCCCTCAGCTGAAACCACATGAGCCAGGAATGCTACCTCTGGCATCCAGAACTCACACTTAGAGAACTTAGCATAAAGTTCTCTATCCCGTAAAACCTGCAATACAGTCCTCATATGTCCTGCATGCTCCTCTCCACTGCGAGAGTATACCAGAATGTCATCAATAAAAACCACCACAAACTGATCCAGGAAGTCGATGAAGATAATGTTCATCAACTCCATAAAAACGGTTGGGGCATTCGTAAGCCCAAATGGCATCACTACAAACTCGTAGTGGTCATATCTGGTCCGGAATGTTGTCCTATGCACATCCTGCTCCCTCACCCTCAGCTGGTGATACCCGGAACGCAGGTCAATCTTGGAGAACACAGTAGCTCCCTGTAGCTGATCTAACAAATCATCAATGCGCGGCAGTGGATACTTGTTCTTGATGGTCACCTTGTTCAGCTCTCTGTAGTCTATACACAGTCTCAACGATCCGTCCTTCTTCCGTACGAAGAGGACAGGTGCTCCCTAGGGGGACACACTAGGGCGAATGAAGCCCTTCTCAGCCAACTCCTCGAGTTGCTTCTTCAGCTCCAGCATCTCGACAGGCGCCATCCGGTATGAAGCCTTCGAGATGGGTCTCGTACCAGGCTCTAACTCGATACTGAAATCCACACTTCTCTGAGGCGGCAAACTGGACGGCTCAGCAAAAACATCACTAAACTCACAGACAACTGGAATGTCCTTTATAGCTGGACTCTCCCCCTCCTTCATGGCATAACACCAGAAGGCCTCGCAACCCTGTGCAATCAGTCTAGCTGCCCGTATAGCACTGATAATTGTGCCTACCTTTCCAAGGTCTCAACCTCGGAAAACCTCTATCTGTCCTAGCTCAGTAGAGAGGGTAACAGTCCTCCTACCTACATCTAGAACTGCAGAGTGTCTAGCCATCCAATCCATACCTAAAATGACCTCTTCATGCTCTAATGGCATGACAAAGAAGTCAACTAGTAACACACGGGTCCCTACAGAAATGGGACAACCGTGAATCTCACGGGTACCTCTGACCCTACCACCATCAGGTAACCCTATAATAAAGGGCATCCTCTCAATTGTATCTAACCCAAGACGCTCTACACAGGCATCAGAAATAAAAGAGTGCGTAGCACCAATATCAAATAAAACTCTAACAAGTAAACCATGAATCGGAATGGTACCTGTAGCAGTAGGTGCAGCTGGCTCCTCTGCACTCCTCGGCTCAAAAACACGACCCTGTGGGCCTCTGGTATCAGTGATGCCCCCACCACGGCCTCTGCCTCTACTCGGCCCAGGAGCAGATCCTTGAGTCGTAGGGCGATTTGGGACTCTCTGCTGTCCCTGAGTCTGTTGCTGCTGAGGTGGCCTCTGCCCACCTCCCGCTACACTAGCAGGAGAAGAACCCTGCTGAGATGCAGCTCCGCCCTGGCGGCAGTAAACGGCTCTATGGCCCTGTCGACCACAGGTAAAATACGTCACCAATGGCCTCGTACACTCGGGCTTCAGATGCCCTAGATCTCCACAGTTAAAACATTGTCGTCCCATCCCTGTAGCTGGTGCAGATACAGAACGACCCTGACGTCTCTGACTACCCCCAACACTAGCAGCTCCAGCAGTACCACTGGCTTGCCCCGTACGCTGTCTCTTCTCAGACCTTCCGGCCTGAGAAGTTCTCCTCTGCCCAGCCCTCTCTCTCTCTCATAATTTGCAACTCTGTCCTGATAGTCCATCAAGGACTCACAGTGAAAACCTGCCATGTAGGCTCGGGTACCATCCCTCAATCGTCGAGAGAACAGATAAACATGCTGATCAATAGGAGGTGCAGCTGGACCCAGTAAGGCCAGCTCCTCCTGAAATCTCTTGATGGCCTCTGAAACTGGCACATCATCAAATCCGGCCTCAACAAAGTCACGCAGTTTCTCCTTCCTCAGTGAGGCAGGGCAGAAACGCTCTCTGATCAAGGTCCTCATCTGGTCATAACTGGTAACCTGACCCCGTACTAACCTCCACCAGTGTTGTGCCAGCTCTCTGAACAAAGTCTGCACCAACTCGATCTGCCTATCAGCTGGACAGCGGATAGACTCCAGAGTTGAGTCTACATGCCCAATCCAGAGCTCAACCTCCAACCCCACCTTCCCAGTGAAAGGGGGTACACCCATCTGATGGAATGCCTTCAACCAGGTATCTGGTCTAGGCCCTCTATGCTCCTCCGGTGCTCTGGCAATCTCAAGCAGCAGGTACCTGTACAGCTGGTACCTGGGTAACGGTGTGGGACCTCTCAGATGGTCCCTCCTGTGCCTGTAAGTCTGGGGCACGCCTACCGACTCTGGCAGCCTCCTCAACACGTCTGATATAAGCCTGAAACTCTGATCTACCCATAGAGACACGATCAGACTCACCAGACTGGGCTCTCTGTGCCCCCTGTACCTCAGCTGCCCCGTTCCCAGTCTCAGGAACGGCGCTCTCAACAACCTCCTCGTGAATCTCTTCTGCTGCCTGGGAGCCATCAGCAGGTATCCTACCTCGTCCTCGGCCTAGAGGGGGTCTACCTCTACCTCGCCCAGCTGCAGGTAAGGCTCTAGTCTGAACCATCTGCAGAGGACGTAAACCTAGCTTAGAAGGCTATATATATATGCCATATGTATGTATCAAATCAATCACAACAGAATATCTATATATGTGTACTGTCGAGATCTTCAGAGGGGTGATGGCTCACGTACACGATATCCCAAAACATTTGTACTCATTTTAAAACCAAAACCTTTTGAAAAGTCATACCCCTTTTCGGGTTCTGTTTATTTATCTATTCGAACTTTATTGCAGATTACTAGTGCCATTGTTGTCAACCTCCCTCTGATACCAACTTTGTAACACCCCGAATCCGTAGGACTCGAATTGCTACTGGGCTAGGATCTCACAATGGATCCTAGCCCTAGCCTGACAACAGCCTCACTGAATCTTACAACAAGGCACCAACAGATTAAAACAAAACATAAAAACTGATATATATATATATATATATATATATATATATATATATATATATATATATATATATATATATATATATATATATATATATATATATATACATGTCAAAAGGGATAATACAGAGTACTGCTGAGTACAAAGTCAAACTGAAAGCCGTACAATAATGATAATCTCAAAAACCCCACGAATATGCCCCGTGTACGGAACCCTCAGCAGATCACCCCTCCGGATCACTCCGCAGCTCTCCTAACCTGTGAGGGATCTACAACACGGTATGAAACCGTTAGCTAACTATACACATATATAAGAAGATGCTAAAGCACAAACACACCTCAGAAATGATAAACACTTCAGCATGATATCAAACATTTACCCGGTTTATTATCTTTAATAAGTTGAATCATTTAATCGTATAAATAGATATATATAAAGATAGGTGACACGAGGAATATAATCCCCGCCTCTGAGTACTCTAACTAGCTGGAGTAGTATCAGCACACCTCCCGTGTACCCTGTGGGAATGGTGAGGGGCCTTTCTTTATACCAGATTTGGCCTGACTACAGAGAACCTCCCAGACTCCACGACGGGATGAAAGGGAAAGGTTATCACAGCCACTACAATGGGCGGTCAATATAACATAGGTCGGTGACCAAATAATAACACATGCTGTAAAGCACATAACACACACCACTCAAGCATGCATCCAATATAAGGATAGTAGCTAAGTAAGTCCTATGGACTTACCTCGATCTCAGAAGTATCTCGCTACGAACAATTCCCAGAAACGTCCACTCCAACTGGAGGACAACACAGCCTATACCAGGCACACATATATATATCACAATCCTATCACATACAAAGGGTCACACCTAGACTCAAGGGATCCATAAGGGATCAAATCCAACTCATAACCTCAAGGCCGTAACCGGCATATCTATAACATACTCATCATAAACCGATACCTAGCATGATACTAGTTCCCTCATACTAGAAAGGAAAGGAACTACCTAACTATAGGTAGCCCGGGACAAAACGCACCTGCATGATCTAAGGACTCAGGGGCGGAATGCAGGCAACCGCATACGCGGTGACACTCAGCCGCGGGGACGGTGACAAGGATCGCTGGCAACGCAGGCACGGCGCAGGCGCTGCGGCACGTCTTCCGCAGGGGCGGTGACTTCTGGCCGCAGGGGCGGTGACAATGCATAATGAAACCTCGCGGCTTCTCTTTGGCTCTTCACGTGATCAACTCACGTCTACCCTCTTCCATAGTCACATACATACACACACATACATATTTCAACATCACTCTATGATTCATTCATCTAATCCTAAGCTAAGGAAGGAAGAACAAGAAAGAAAAAAAGGAAGGAGAAGCAAGATGCCCACCTCAACTGCTGGAATCACTCAAGGGAAGCACAACACACTCTCAGCTGGCATCATAAGCTCAGCAACATACATAAGAACAATCTCAGCAAAGCCACACCACAACTCCTTTGCAAACTCTAAGAGAACTCACACACAAGATCAAGGAGATGAAGGAAGAAGCAAGAAGGACGTAAGGCTAGGGAAAGGAATGGAAACCCTTGCTCACGAGCCCCAAAAGAGGCTTAAGAAGAAAGGAAAGGAGAAGGTAAAGCATGGTCAAAGAGTCAACAAAACCGGCCGCAGGGGCGGTCCCATGAGCCGCAGGGGCGGTGGTCAAGCCCGCGGGTGCGGAAAGGTCAATCTCGGGTCAAAGCCAATCTCGGCTATGGTCCGATCTCGGTCCGAAAGGAAAGGGCTCTCACAAAAGTAATACTCGGTGCTTTCATTACTTTTGTTGCCATGCATTCGTTATTTTCTCATTGCTTTTGTTATACATTCGTTATTTTTCAACTATCTTGGTGCTTTCATTATTTTCGTTGTTAAGTTATTTTCTACTATCTTGGTGCTTTCGTTATTTTCTACTATCTCGGTGCTTTCGTTATTTTATTTTTGATTGAAAACTAATATATTTGTGTTTTGAAATGCAGGTTGCTCCAAACTAGATTCATGTACATCCGACGTTGAATCCTCATGATCAAATTCTTCCCCTATATAAAGAAAAACTTAATTCTATCATCTCGACGATTTCCTTGGTTGTAGAATCTTTATCGGTGGAGATTAATGACGATTCCAACGTATTCAACTTCCCTCAAACTCAGCTTTCCACTCATTGGAAAATATCGGCTCTAATATTCTTAATTTATTTCTTGATATATTTCTCTAAGGAGAGGTATATACTTGTTGGTTTGGTTTTATAAAAGTTTTTCTTCTTCGCATGTAGATCATATTATTATCTTATTTTATTTCAATTGGCTTTTACGTTACATTAAATAATTTAATCCCATAAATTGTTCTTAATCTTCATTTGATCCAACTAACCCTATGTATATTATTGTTTTTATTTACGCACATTTTATATACATAAATTGATCGATAAACTAATTACAATATATTTGGTATTATCATGACAGGAGGAGATATATTTACAATATATTTGGTATATATATATATTCCATTTTCTACCACGGTCACGGTTTTCGGAACCGTGACGGTTCCGAAAACCGTAAACGTCGTGTATTTGTAAATTCTTCCGCCTAGCATTTAAAATCGCCCTTTCTTTTTTAAAATATTTTGGTACAATTTGAGGCTTGATATCATAAATATAAAACTTATTGCATATAATATTAAAATTAATTTATTTAAAGATATATTTTAACAAATTCCGTGTCTTGCACGGGTAATACACTGGTTTGTGTTAATAACATGCTAAAAAAAATTTAGAAGCTAAAACCCTGCTTCGCTTCATTTGCATAAAAACCCTTTGTTCTTCCCTGAATCTACCGAAACAACCTTTTCACTCAGTAGGGTTTCGAATTGTGCCCTTATTCATTTCCCCGCCTTCCATTTGATTACAGAAGTTTTCTTGATTCTGAAGCTGAATCAACGACTGGATTATAATCTTGGCGTTTCGAGCCACAACTAGAAGGTCTTTTAATCAGTAAGTGCCTATTCTTCTCGATGATTATGTTTACTGCCTTGATCTGTGCCCTTAAGGTTTTTATTTGGTTGTCGATATGAATTTACAGCCCCTTTCAATATTTCAGTTGCATAAGGATAATTAGACTGAACTAGAGTTGTTTCCAATTTGATGTCTGATGTTTAGAATACGAGAACTGCAATGAAAGGATCTCTTTTGCACAGGTGTTTATTATTGGCCGTGGAGTGTATTGTGCAATGGGAAGAATATTATATGCCTCAATGAATAACACGACATTGCTGTTATGTAAATGGCATGTACTGGTTAGTAGGAGAATGCTGTGTTGAAATCTGTCAACTGTTGTTACCTTGATCTAAGAAAAAAGAGTGTCAAAGGCTTATTTGTGGAAGGATGTCTGCAAATAAGAACAGCCAACCCAATACTGGGGCATTTGGAAACTCTGGAATGATAAACCCTAATTTGCCTCCGAATTTTAATCAGTCAGCCCAAGCTCAAGGCCAGGCTCAACTCGGAGTTGGGTTTACAGGTCAGTATCAGTTAGCCCAAGCTCATGCCCTTGCTCAGGCTCAGGCTCACAAGGCGCAAGCTCAGGCTCACAAGGCGCAAGGTCAGGCTGTCCATGCTCATGCATCTCAATTACAAGCTCAGGCTTTCCATGCTCAAGCATCTCAACTACAAGCTCAGTTGCATGCCCAAGGGCTGTCATTCAACCAAGCGCAAACTGCAGGGATTGGTCCCTTAAGTGCCAAAAGGATTCCTCAGAAACCGCCAGTTAGGCCTCCTGGACCTGTGGGTATAAATATGTCTTCCCCCATGAGAAGTCATTTGGAACTTACGCCAGCAGCCCGTAAGAAGAAGCAGAAGCTTCCAGAGAAACAGATACTTGACAGGGTTGCTGCTATACTGCCCGAATCTGCTTTGTATACTCAGCTTCTTGAGTTTGAGTCTAGAGTTGATTCTGCCCTGACAAGAAAGAAGGTTGATATCCAAGAGGCTCTGAAAATCCCACCCTCAGTTCAAAAGACCCTTCGGATTTATGTTTTTAATACATTTGATAACCAAGCTCAAACAATACCTCAGAAACAAAATGCTGAAACACCTACTTGGACAATGAAGATCATTGGAAGGATTTTAGAAGAAGGGATGGATCCAGATCAGGCTGTGAATATGAAACCAAATCCTATGCATCCAAAATTCTCTTCCTTCTTCAAGAGAGTTATAATCTCTTTGGACCAGAAACTTTATCCAGAGAACCATATGATAATTTGGGATAGTTCTCGCGCACCGGCACATCATGAAGGATTTGAGGTCAAAAGAAAGGGAGACAAGGAATTTACTGCTACAATTCGATTGGAGATGAATTATATGCCTGAGAAATTCAAGCTTTCACCTGCTTTAACCGAGGTTCTGGGCATAGAAGTTGACACACGCCCTCGAATCATTGCTTCTATCTGGCACTATGTCAAGGCAAGAAAGCTGCAAGTCCCAAGTGACCCATCCTACTTCAGTTGTGACCCACCTCTCCGGAATGTATTTGGGGAAGAAAAAGTGAGGTTTTCAACGGTGTCACAAAAGATATCGGACCATCTTAGCCCTCCTCAACCAATAATTTTGGAGCATCAAATTAAGCTTTCAGGGAATAATCCTGCTACAAATTTTTGCTACGACGTGCTAGTTGATATACCTTTTCCTATACAGAGGGAACTAAACATGCTATTGGCAAACACTGAAAAGCACAAGGAGATAGAATGCTGTGATGAAGCTATTTCTGCTTCTATTAGGAAAATTCACGAGCACCACAAGAGACGGGCATTTTTCCTAGGATTTAGTCAATCACCTGTAGAATTCATAAATGCATTGATAGAATCTCAAACTGGGGATCTGAAGCTAGTAACTGGGGAAGCTGGTCGTAGTGCTGAAGGAGAACGTCGATCAGATTTCTTCAACCAACCTTGGTATGTCTTTCTATTTATCCTAATCTTTCCCTGCTCTTTGGCCCCTGTAGATTTGGTCTTTTTAGTATGAGTTTGACTTGAACTTATATAATCTGTCAACTGTCACTATTCCTGTAAATTGCTGTAAAACAGTCTTCTAGGTTTTAACCCTCCCATTATTAAAGTCGACCTTAATTCAGGAATATGATGATTGCATGTTTGTTTTAGGATTGCCCCTAACCTTTTACTCATGTTTAATTTTGATTCTACAATAAACTGTTTATCCCCCCTTTTTGGTCGTTTTTAATTTTTTATAACGCCCCCTTAACGGAGAATAAAAGGGAGAGGTTTGGAACTAAAATGATACATGCCCAATCTGTTGACACTAAAAATGAAAGTTACATTTGAATCTGGTTTGCCTCTTCTCCGACTACTGGCGTTCTTGTGGTTTTGGGCTAAAACATTTATATTTTAAGCTTTAAGTATATTGAAACAGCTTATAAATAAGATGCTATGCTGGACTTGACAGGGTTGAAGATGCAGTTATCCGTTATCTTACGAGGAAGCCAGCCACTGGCACTGATGGACCTGGGAACACCTAAAACTGTGGAGCTTTGAACGCTGGTTTTGCAGCTAAAGTGCAATAACGTAGGTGAGGAGAATTCTAGAGTAAAACAGCAAATAGGTGAAAATAGTTGGTTGATGGTACGTTTGAGTTTATCTTGTTCATGTGCGCATTCTGGCTGCGTGTTCTTGCTGATTCACACACTGCCTCTTATAGTACGAAGTGGAAATGATCGTGTATTTTCTTTTTAACTGTCTGTAGAAAAGTTGTCCAACTTTGGGTTTATAAATAAAAGATTTGAACCCGGTAATGAGAAACTTGGATGGTTTCAGAAAGGATGCATTCATCGAGAGATAGACCGACGAAAAAACAAGATAGCAGAAAAACATGAAAAGCCGATGTGTAAACGAGAAACTTGGATGGTTTCAGCAAATAGGTGACGGTGGAGAAGGTTCCCTCAAGAGTCATAATTTGGAGAGAGTTTATTTACATGACGGTGAATTTACTAGATTACCAACCTGATGTGTAAAACATGTCGGTTTAGTATCTAGAAAATCAATCATCGTCTATCTAGCAATTCAGTAATTCGGGTTATCCTAAAAGGGCTTTTTTTTTCTCTTTCTTTCTTTTGGAGGGCGGTGGGTGGGGGACTGGGGGCACAGATGAAGCCTGCTAGAACCCACCTCCATTGACAAGGTTGTTGCCAAAGAAATATAAGCTCATGCTTCTTCATAAGAGATCCTAAACTCGATTCTGCTTCGTAAGAGACAGTAGCAAACAGATCCTAAAATCGATTGATGTGCTCAGTAGCAGAGGGGTGTGGCATGTGCTTTTTTTAGCTCAAGTACATTAGAAAATAATTGTGAGATTAGTTGTCCCACCCAAAAAAAAATGTGAGATTAGTTGAGCATTGAGTGTCTTCAAAAGCTTGTCTTTCTTGCCCAATGCAGGTAGGGCAAATCTCCCAAAAGACACCTTTATCGTCGAGTCCATAAAAGAATGCAACCAAGGTTAGGTAATTTAACCAATGATCTGAGGAGGGCTTTTACGCCCAGCAGATCTGCAACTCCGATTGCAGAGTGTCTACAAGACTACAACAGACTTTAACTGAAAAACATGTTTAGACTACTCGAGCATGGGAAGTTACAAGACTAACTCAACATTAAGTTCCCGGCGCATCCAAAAAGGATAATAATACGTGCTGGTTTGTCGTTTGCAACTCTTTGACACTCGAATCAGATTATTACTCAATACCACTTCAGGACATTACTGAAATAGTTTCAGAATAAAATCAAAACAAGCCCATCACATATTCAACTCGGTTGTCCATGTGCCTTGTACACTAGGATTGTTTGTCACATGCCTTGTCTTCAACTTCACCACCTTCCTTCCAAGTGCATTTCTTAATCTGGTTGCCTGCAAGAGTATGTCTTCTGGGTCCAAGTTCTTCACACAAACAACTCGTTCGTTCTTGTTACCTATTCATTCAACAAGATAGCATACACACAATCATTTCACAAGGGAGAGAAACAATTAAAAAAAAACAGTACAATTATCTTTTACACAGATGATAAGCTATAACCATTAAAAAGGAGCCAAGTTTATTAAGTAAAGATCCAATGATGGACATACACACAGGTATCAACAATATGGCATATATGGTTAATGGAAACTAAGCAGCGGTCCTCATGGATAAGCATAAATTACATCCAATACGTAGACAAGTTTAAACCTTCTATGGCATCCACAACAAGCTTCATTGTGACACAGCTGGAAAAAAAATCATCAAACATCCTAGGAATGGAGATAGCTTCGTAATAAAAGATGGGCAAACAAGTTGCATATAAAAACTGAAATTCAAAGCAAAAGGATCTCGTCTATAAAAGAAAAGATGTAGAAGAAGAGAGCTCTCACGATAAAGCCCCTTCAAGTGTGGATGTTGGCCACGTATGAGTTCCGTAACCACCTCTAGATGTGGATTGCATTCTTTAAGCGCTGGTAGATGAGCATCCATAAAAGCCCTGGAAAGCATTTAAGAAAAAATATTCAGCCTTCTATCAAGGTTACTACTCACATAAATCTCATTTTCAATTCTAGAGATCCAAGCAATATTTAATGGGAGTAATTTTTCGATTAAATATCATAGATATGCGTTATTTCTGTAATAGTTATCACGACATTTTCAGATGACTCGACACTGGAAACCACTGAACAGAGGCCATCTCTAATGAAATAATAGTTGGAGAGAGCAGTCGACAGGGTATACTAAAACTAAGTATTCACACAAGTAGACAATTAAGAGGAAAAAGAAATGATTGACACAAAACAAGAAAAATAAGGATTCACTTATCATCAAGATAGATGCATCACAGTCTTGTTTAACCGCAAACATACGTAGTCCATATGCAACAAATTCCTGCTAACTACATTGAGGTGAGAGGTGAGCCTACAGCTAATAAAAAGGAACTTCCGTGAGCTAATGAATAGCTGTAAGAATCATCTTATTAGCTGCAAAAACTATGCAGCTATTGTCTGAGAGTCTCAACCATAATTCATGTTACTCCACTCACGGTGAAGCTGCTAGCCATTCCTTTGGCTCTTGCCTCTTGAGGAAGCTATCACAAAAAACGTGCGCTGGGTGGTCTTTGGGTCTAATTCAAAGCTGGCTGTAGAAATAACCGGAAGAACTTCAATGCTCTCTTCTTATGGTCAAATCTTAGACGACATAGTTGACCTCTCTTAGCAAATCCTTTCTTGCACCTATAATTTTGCCCCAAGCATAATCAATAGTATTGCTCATAACTTAACAAAATTTAGACCCCCTGATGGTGTATATCATGTTTTCACTGGGAACTTCCCGGATGACCTTGTAAAGCTTGGCTTTGTTGGATTCATCTTAGTATTAATAAAGGTTTGCATTCCAAAAAAAAAAAAAAACTAACTGACGCTGTCAACCTTGCAGCCGTTGCACAAGGGATCTAACCATTGAAATCTTGGAAGACACATCTTCATCCAAAACAAACTCTAATATATTCTTGAATACCATCAAAACCCAATAGCCAAAACCAACGACAGAAAAATAGTTCAGAAACTAAGATCCTTCTTTACAATATACTAATACTGCTACAACTACAAAACCAACTAAGTATTCTATACTGCACAATACGGAGTTCTAAACATTGCTGCAGAACAAAAGAAAAATAGTCCAGAAATTCAAACAAAAATGTTTCAGGACAATAAATCTAGTTATCGATATTCCAAAAGCGCACGCAAATTTCTTTTTAGAAAAAAATCGAAATTAAGCACTAAACAGATGCATTATTTGACGCAAATCGGCAAATCGGAAAGAAGAGAAAAAGGAGAGACCTTATGCCCCTGCTGCTGCCTCCCCAGTCGCAGTAGCTGACGACCAGTTTCTGAAGCTGCCACGTTCCTCTCAGCGCCATTGTTTCTTTATGCTAGACTCTTGTGTATGGATTTCTTTCAGGAAAAACTAACAATGGAGAGTCAGCCCAGGGATGAAAAACGGACGTAATTTGCTGGAGAAAGCAATGGGCGTGGTGGACGGAGATGAGATGGAGAAGTGGAGAACTAGCTTGAAGGTGTTGATGCTAACCCTAAAAATATATTAGTCCATTGAGATTTTTTGCGTTTCCAGTATTCCTTAAATTTACATATTTTTACTTCCTTTTTTTTTCTTCAGAAAATTGAAAAAATATATATATATTTATTTTATTTTAATTTTTAATTTTTTTTATGTACGATCACTTTTAAAAAAATAAATTAAATCTTACCAAGATTTTAATTATTTTGTTGGTATAGGGTGACGTTATTTTCTACCGATTTAGATTTGGATGAGAGTGGGAGGTATGTAGATTTTTTATCAAGGAAACAAAGTGTGTAGGTAAAATTTTATAAAAACACTAACTATGCACTTTCTATTTGTGAAGGGACCCAATGTTATACTCTGTTATCCAACCCTGTTACCCAACGTTATACTTTGTTACTCAACTTTGTTACCCAACTTCGTTGTTACTCGATTTTAATACCTAACGTTCTACATCCAAATTCACTTATGTTACCCAACTTCGTTGTTACCCGATTTTAATACCCAACGTTCTACATACAAATTCACTTATGTTACCCGATTTTAACACCCAACGTTCTACATCCAAATTCACTTATGTTACCCAACTTCGTTGTTATCCGATTTTAATACCCAACGTTCTACATCCAAATTCACTTATGTTACTCAACTTCGTTATTACCCGATTTTAATACCGAACGTTCTACATCCAAATTCACTTATGTTACCCAACTTCGTTGTTACCCGATTTTAATAACGTTTTACATCCAAATTCACTTATGTTACCCAACTTCGTTGTTACCCGATTTTAATAACGTTTTACATCCAAATTCACTTATGTTACCCAACTTCGTTGTTACCCGATTTTAATAACGTTTTACATCCAAATTCACTTATGTTACCCAACTTCGTTGTTACCCGATTTTAAAATTCAACGTTCTACATCCAAATTCACTTATGTTACCCAACTTCGTTGTTACCCGATTTTAATACCGAACGTTCTACATCCAACTTCACTTCGGTTACCCAACTTCGTAGTTACCCGATTTTAATACGCAACGTTACATATTCAACTTCATTTCGATTACCCAACTTTGTTGTTACCCGATTTTAATACCCAATGTTACACATCCGACTTCACTTTCCGGATAGAATTATTATAAGAACTAGAGATGTAGAGTTGAACCGCTTAGTCCAAGTAAGATCAAATATGAGGTTCTCACATGCTACTACATTTTGTCAACGACACGCCTTCTTGTGATACAGGTGTGGAATACCGAATACAACAGAAAAATAGTATCTTTATAGTATCATTCGAGTCTTGACCACATATAGATATAGCCTATAACAAAATTCTACCCTTTGGCAGAGGTTCCTTAACTTACTGCATTATTTCATGGGAAAATTTGATGATAAGCTATTGCTAAGAAGAATCAAAAGGAAATGACCAATTTAGGTGGCCGTTTCCTTTACTTTTTCTGCTCTACTAGTTAAAGACTAATTGAAGATCACATACTGAAATGTTAAATAAGATGTAGTCAACCACCACTTCCATTATAACTAAGATGAATACTACATGTTTGACAGAGATATGCAATTTTCTTATGTATCAAAAATGAAATACAGACATAAGAGTGCAAACAGACATGCTCGGATAGTAAGAGATACTAATAGAATGCAAGAAGTGGTCTAGAAGGTGTGCCCAAATGAAGAATATAAAAAATTTCTCAATTGCAGTGCAGAGGTAAACAATCTGCTAAAAGAAGCAAGCAAATTTGAATGGTAAACTATCGAATGATCTATTAATCCATATATAGCTGTGTTGTGTACACAATTTCACAATCAAACAAATATATATATATATATATATATATATATATATATATATATATATATATATATATATATGTGCATTTCATTCAAAAAATACAACAAAATTTCCTGAACTACAGTCTTTCTTGTGTATTGTATACAAGCCATTTCACGGGGGGTTCAATCTTCATCATCCAAGCAACTCAACATGCGTATTTGTAAACATGCAGCCATTTTTGTCCCCCCGAATCACAGGACACGAACCTACGATGACAAAGAACAAAGAGCATTTCTTCAGAATATATATATATATATATATATATATATATATATATATATATATATATATATATATATGCATAAGTGGAATAGGAACCAAAGAAGCCATGTTTTCATTACAAACCATGCAAGCTTAAAGGAGCTACAATTGCATCAGGTGCATGCTCCAAAACAGCAAGGCCAATTTCAAGTCTGAAAAACCTGTGAGCAAAGGGTTTCTCTACTTTGAGCTGCATGGTAAGTAAGTGTGGCCCTCAGATTATCAATTGCTTACTTGATCCAAACTGCAGGAAAGCACTCCAATGCTTGAACAACCGTAGTCCTGTTGATCAGGTGTGCAACAATACCCAAGTGGGATAAATTATCTCAATGAAAACATGGCTGTCTCTTGAGCATTATTTCAGACAGATCTAGTGTTTAACAGACACTAGTGATAAAACTATCTGGTGTAATACTCACTTCACAACAGATCTAGTGTCCTGGTGTAATCCACAACAAATCTGCCATTGTCCCATACTCCAATTTGATCCATCCTCCATAACTAATTCCTATGTAAAACCCATAAACAAGCTTTGAAACCTACACGTAATGAGATTTTTCACCATCAATAGCCAACCAACTATAAAGTGAGAAAGATCAGATCCCCAACCGTGGGTATGATTGATATAATCTTATTATTTAACTTTGCAGGCTATAACCACCATTATACTTTATTCATACACTTTCTTAACTCATGCAGGCTATTTGAACATTTCACATAACAGGGTAAGCTTTGGTTCAGCAAATATTGAACAATTATGGATTTCAAACATTTATGTAATAATTAGTTAAATTTCTTGTGTCCTTCTAAAAATCAGTAAGGTTTTGTTTTCTAAATAGAAGACATAACTAAGAATAACACCAAAATGCATGGAGTTGAATATAGAATACCTGGGTATAATCTGATCATATTGGCTCCAACTCAGCTCTGATTATAGTTGAGTGTGTTTAATGGGTTCACTTCTCTTGGAAAAATATCAGCAAAAAGGTACAATCAGCCCTAAGATATTCAATGTCTTGTTTGCATTGCTCACATGACTTGCAAAAGCCCACTATCACACTTACGCCAACGTGGTCACCTTCTTTGAATTTTCATACGTTGCTTCCAACTTTGGTCACAATGCCCACAATCTCATGCCTATAGACATACCCGGAAAAAAAATCTCACACTGTAACTTAATTCTATGTATATTGTATCTAATTTGGTAAATTTGGTGTTAAGTTGAATAATTAGATCTACATGAAATGAATAGTACACATTTGACCACATTCCAGCAAACAACATGAACATAGATGAATGTTTTTTTTAATGGAAATAGCAATAAGGATGCAAGTGGAGAGAGAGAATAATAGAATTGAAGCCAGGTGAATGAAGAACTTACTATCTCTAGCCAATGCTGCAAAGCCAACTTTTGAGCAAGATTGACAAGTGTTCTACGGTTTTCAACAATGTTGTTGCTGCTTCGATCTAGAGCATTTCCTCGAAATAAACTCATAGAGGTGCCTGATTGCAAAACAATTGAAAGTTACCTTCAAAATAAGTTCCACTTTGAACATTTCAATCAACTCTTGAGTCAATTCCTCTGTGAAACCCATAAACAGTTAAACGAGAAAGCATGGTTGTTACTCCCTGTAAACAATCCCAAATCGAGAGAACATGTTAAAGAGCGGGATGTACGAACCAGGTAGTGAAGAGATGAGAAATTGGGTGACTGCCAAAGCTAAGAATGCGACGAGCAAGGGGGAAATCGACGGAAGAAGTGAGAGCTAAGGGATAGAGCCGAAAGCCGAAGTCGTAGACGATCGGCAATTTGCCGCTGAACCGGCCGCCGTGAAAGCAACCTTATCCCCGCCGAAGAATGATGAAAAAATTAGGAATCTGGCCCGCAGATCTGTGACTCTGGAATCGGGAGTCCCTCTGCCGATCTATGGCGAGAAGAGAGGTGAGAGAGCGGAGACGAAGACGAAGAAGAGAGGAGCGAAGAATCGCCAAAAATCGCCCTGTCGAAGTGAGAGAGAGCGGAAGGGTAAAATAATTCTAAAAACCCTATTTATACCTACATACTTAATACCCTAATAAAAATTTAACTGCATACTTAATACCCTAATAAAAAACCCGCATTTATACCCCATTTATCTCTTTAGATTTTCATTTTAATAATGTTTATGTATATAGCACCGTAGCATTATATTGGAAAATCTAAAACAGTCTCGTATCGAATGAATGATATGTTTTTGTAATAACTATGAGATCAATGAGTCAAGATGACATTTCGAATCAAAGACGAAAAATAAAGGGATTTAGACGAGATATTCGAATGTGCCGAGGACTATTCAAATATGGAATGTGTCAAGGACTATTCGGAGGACTTTTAACGTCACGGGGTCCTCTCAAGGAACACTTTACGCAATTTTAAAATTATGTGCTTAACACGGTCAAGAAGTGGAAAGAAGTTGACAACGTGTTATGCTATATTCACCCAACATATATGGAGGTTGAAGGAGGAAGGTTTAGAGCGACACAATTTGATCATATTTCGATCAATAGCATATTAGTTTTATCAAGATTCAATTACATTAAACATACCTACATCACAAACCATGTCCACGCCAAAGAAAGCGTGGTTTTTCTACATTTATGAATACATCAAGCAACATAAAAAAGATAGTCACAATATTATATTCAAGATTGGTTTTACTAGGGTACAATCATACTTCTCATAAGCTATTGATTCCTCATATTCAATTTCATACTACTTTAGAGAACTATAACTGGAAAAATTCATATCCTTGGAATGTCAAGATTAGTTTTATGACACCCTCATACGTTGGGATGAAGGATATGCAAGAAATATCTATGAAGCCGTTGATGACGATATTGGTAAAGAATGGAAAGATCAGGAGAAGAAGGATTGTACAATTAGTCAAAAACATCATCATTTCAAGCGTGAAGAAATCTCATGAGTGTTGTGTGTTGTCATTTTCTATTAACTTTTTTTTATAAATAAAGTGAATGTTGATATTTTTGGCGATGTGAATGACGTAGAGTTAATAAGACATGTTTGGAGTAAAAATGATAATAGAGTAAAGACATTCAATGTCTATGTAGTTCTATAAATAAGTCCTTTTGTGAGTCTTTGTAAGGCATCCAAAGTCATAGGGTCTAAGTGTGAGCGTGAGAAATATAAAAGCTAGAATAAAGAAAGATAATCGATTTTGAACTTAAAGAGAAGTGGTTTTTCCTCTCTCTAAGATCAAAACATTTCGATGGATCTTTCTAGTTTGAAGTGTTTGAAGTGAGTTGAGTATTTGATTTAAGTGTTTTTATAAGCGTTTGTAATCATCTTCCAAATTCAATAAAAGTTTGTTTTAAAGTGAGGGAAAACTACTCAATTGAAAGCTATGTTTTGAATAAATTACTTTCTTGATTATATTTCGTCCATCATCACAAAAGAGAAGTTTCAATGAGAGACATGGTCTAAGGTAGGAAACAAAACAAATTTGTGTTGTGCTTGGTAGTCTTGGTTGAGGACTAACCACCCATATAAAGCCTGAAGCTACATAAACACTAGAGGTCTAGTGATATTACGTTCAAACTCTCTCATTTAAATTCTTAATTACGGAGCATGACGGCTTGTGATCATATAAAATTTATCATTCATAATTTCCAGTATGAATATAGCGTCCAACATGAAACTTGTGTTTAATAGTAAAATATCGATTATTCCGTTGCGACTGAATTCTATCTTCATAAATTTCCTCCGAACGCACTCCCCTTGGATCCGGGAATAGCGACATGAACTAAATGTCCTGTCCAAGCCAAGGAACTTACTCCGAAGAGTCCTGACAAATGATGATTGAGACAAGATTCCGCATTTTTGAACCGCCTTTGGTGGAGTTATTACGCGGAAGTGCTAGTGTGGGACAATCCACTTTGACTCGTTTTCAACTAGCACCTTTCCAGCCTGATTATTCCGTGATAAAAATGACATTTTTCCTTAGACCTTTCACTGATCCGCAATATAATAAATAGATTATGGAAGTGAGTACCGCGTAAAGTCTAAAAAATAATTAATTGTGTCGGTTTGGATAATTTTGTACAATATATATAATTGTGGTTAAAATATGTGATTTGACAAAAAGTAAGGATAAAAAAGCAAAACTTGGAAAACCCAACTTTATCTAATTTGTATTAAGGGTATCTAATTTACAATAAGTTGCATTTTTATCATTGTTTGTCCGTTAGTATTAAAGTTAGATGGTTAAGTAAACTTATATATTAATTTAAAAACCCCAAAAATATAGTAAAATTAGAGGTTTATGAAAATTGTTCATATAAATAAGCACCACATGCAAAATATTTAAACACTAAACAAGATCAACACCAAGCCATCTTAAATACAATAATAGACAATATTGCATATTTAAAATTTGGATTAAATAAGTTACAATTAAGTCTTAGAAAATATAGAGGCTGAAACTCTACTATTCTAGTAGCTATTAGTCCATCATAGAACAAAATCAAAAATTATTTCTTAAAATTACCAATAAAATTAGACATTTTATAATAATTTGTTTAAACCCTCAAATTAGTGTATTATTCGTGTATTGTACGCAATTTGATAAAAATATTACTTGTTACTGTATTTATGTAAGTTGTTATATATAAACTATTTTTTGTCATTAGATAGAGTAGATACTTGTTATATTTCAATAAATAATAGAATAGAATACATTAATAAAGTATCTAGCTATATAATAATTCTTAATATGATTTTTCCTTATTATTATATTGGTTGATATGTTAGTAGACACAATTCATTGGCATCATACGGTGTTCAAATAATTGTTATATATAAATTAATTTAAGAAATTACATAATTTATAATTAAAACTAATTTCGTGTAAATTAGTCTATAGTGAACTTATGTAGTTGTTAAAGATGATTTAATTAAGATTTGGTTTGAGAGGATTTCTATTTGGTTGGTTATTAATTTACGTAGGCCCACAATGAATGTAGGCAGTTTCATCGTAATATAGTAGAATTCATATTTTTATACGTATTTATTTTATTTTTTTTTTATGAAAAAACTTAATTAAAAATTTTTGGTGGGAGGTGATTAATGTTGTTATGACACGTGACAATAACTTTTTTTATGTGCGCCATGTGACAGATTATTTCTCCTATAATATATAAGATAAGATTAAGAAGTGATTCGTTTTTCTTATTAATTTCAAAACAAAAATCTCAAAAAATATATTTTCAATACTATTATATAAGATAAGATTAAGAAGTGATTCGTTTTTCTTATTAATTTCAAAACAAAAATCTAAAAAAATATATTTTCAATACTGTGTTCATTTAGTACTGACGAATTTGATTATTACATCAAGAGAAACACCAAAAATTTAAGTAAACATGTTTAGGGGTGGGCATGGGACGAGATGGGACGAGATTGAGGTCATCTCAGTCCCGTTCCGGCTGTTTTAAATGGGACGGTATCGGGACGGGCCTTGGGTATTTTAGATTGAATCCCACCGGGTCCTATCCCGGCTGGGACCGGACGGGATGAGCCAAATTAAGTTTTCAAATATTCATGATAACATTAGAGTTAAACTAAAGTTTCCAAATATATATAATAAAACACATCTAAATGAAGTTGCCAAGTTGGTACATTTGTCAATTTTAACGGTTTGACCGACATGGTTTATTTTTAAAAATATAAGAACGTAACTATGTAATAACTATATAAGTATTTTGCTAATGCTTAGTGATTCTACTTATATTTATAATTTTAAATTAAAAACTCTATTTATACGGGACGGGACAGGCCTAGCGGGATGGAGAAGTTAAGGCCCATATCCCGTCCCGGATAGTTTTTGAGTCTTTGACGGGACGGGTTCGGAACGAAATTTATATTTTTGAATGAAATTCCGCCGAAAACGGAACGGGATCGGGATAGACACAGGACGGGACCGAAATTGACGGGATTTGTGCCCACCGTTTAACGACACAAACCGGAAACACCAAAATTTTAAGATGGAAAACGAAAATACTAGAAAATAAATTTTATACAAAGCTCATCAACCTGAAATGCCCTTTCTTTCTTTCTTTAATTACGGTTGGACCAACCCGAGTCCCCTACCTTGATTGTTGCGACTGTCTGTATGCTGCTGGAGACTGGAGTGGTGGTCTGTGGTTATTGTATCTCTCCATATCTATCTCAATTTCTCTCCATTGTTTCTGCTACTGCTGCTACCCAAACATGCCAGGGTTGATAGCACCCTCCGATTACTCTCACGAACCTCCTCGACACCCTTCCCTTCAGATCAATTCCAAGGCATCTCCCCCCTATCCGCCTCTTTTGTTTTTCCTGTTTTGATTCGATTTTCTCATGGCTGAATCCGTTGATTGCTTCTGTAAAATGCTATTTTTGAACTTTCTACACATGTTGCTGTTACTTGATGAGAGAGAATATGAGGAAATTAGGGTTCAATTGTGATAGTCAGCCTGGATTTCATCATGTGTCGTCTTTTATTTTGTGTGCAGGAGCCTTTCAACGCGGAGCCCTCACGATCAGACCTGATCACCTCCTATGTCACTCCTGTTGATTTGTTTTACAAGAGGAACCATGGACCCATTCCCATCATTGACGACATTGAAAGGTAGTTTTATCACACTCATTCCTGTATCAACTTTAGTTATTAAGTGTTTTCTGGAGCTCGGCTTAAATTTTATGGAACAGATACCGTCTTTCATTCACTGGCTTGATTCAAAATCCCAAGGAACTCTCTTTGGAAGATATTCGGTAAGCTAAATTTGCTACTAAAAGCTTACCAATTTTTTGCTTATTCTAGTACTTCTAGTTCGAACCTGGGAGTAATTCTTGTGCCTTTTCCTGCTGTTTTTGCTTTCATATCCATAACAGGAGTCTTCCAAAGTACACTGTCACCGCTACTTTGCAGGTTTGGTTTTCTGTTCTAATGCTACTTTTGATCATGAGATTGCATTTGCACCTGTTAGTTATCTTTGGTCAAGACTGTTTGATTGCTGTTTAAACCTGAATAGTGCGCTGGTAATCGCCGCACTGCTATGAGCAAAACAAGAAAAGTCAGGGGAGTTGGTTGGGATGTTGGTGCCATAGGAAATGGTTAGCTCTAATTCTTGCTGCTCTTTTCTATTGATAAGTTTGCTTTGGGTAGTATATATTCAAGTGTTATTCTTGCTATTATTAGATGAATATATAAGCGTGCAAGGATTGATCTGAACTCAGTTTTGCTTCTGATCAATGCAATAGTACTTTATCAATATGTGAAGTAGTCTACTGGAAAGTATCTGTCCTAATACTCATACCCCGGTTCCACAGTTACATTTTCTTCTTTTTCTTATCAATTACACCTATATGCACTAACCAAAATCAAGCAGATTCTACAAATTTGATGCAAAAATGTTCTTGACCTAGAAAAATATTACAAATAATAAAAGATAATATTTATCACTAATATGTTGGGCCTTTTGTTCCACTGATGTGTTCTTTTACTTCTCTTATCATTTTTTGTATTGCTCAGCTGTTTGGGGCGGAGCTAAATTAGCTGATGTTCTTGAACTTGTCGGAGTCCCTAAGCTATCAAGTACAACACTCTCTGGTGGAAAGCACGTTGAGTTTGTTAGTGTTGATAGGTGTAAGGTAAATGGATATCAATTTAAATTTGAACTCCAGAGTTATCAGTTATCATTTGTCACCCTTGTACAGTTGATTTGAATGCTATGATGAATTTAATAATTCTGTAGTATACTGTGAGTGATTCCCGTCGTAACATTTCTGTGCAGGAGGAAAATGGAGGGCCCTATAAGGGATCTATACCATTAAGTCAGGCAACCAACCCTGAAGCTGACGTTTTACTTGCCTATGAGATGAATGGAGAGGTAGTAAACTCAAGTTTTACACCTTTATCGGTAATTTGATATGAGCATCACCTGGCATCCCCAATCTTATTTGAACCTACCAATTCACACACAAACCCTTCAATTTTAGCTTAAATTAGTGTTTTTATTTTTTTGTAATGGTTTGTATCACCAAACACAAAGGTTGACTAGACAGAAGTTAAATAAAAAACATGAAAATTTATACTTAAAATACCAAATCAAACCGTTTAAACAAGAGAAATTAATCACACTTTGGCTGGAGTCCGATTACTTAATCTTGAATGACCTTGAATATCTCTATTTATAATAAACTACAATCCTTCAAGCAAGAAAGTTAAATTCATCAAAATTCTAAGATTGGGCAAAAATATATATAAGGAAAATTTTAACTGAAGGAATTAATATATTAAACCCTAAATTAACTAGATTATGGCTAATGACACATTGCAACGGAGTACGACAAGGTTTGTTGCATGAACCAGGCTAGCTGTGCCGAGATAGCACTTATGTCTGAAGGGCTCTGAAACTGACACGGTGTGGGTGGTGTTCACAAAATACGTCAAGCTTGCTCGGGCATGCTTCTCTTCTGGTCAGTACCTGTTGGGCTTGTTCAAGAATCAAGATCATACTTGAACTTCCTTCTTACAAGATGTTGCCGCATTTCGGCTCGTGCCGCATTTTACCTCAAAATGGAGAGACACCCACATTCTTTTTAGAACAACCATCCTTCCTTTTTGTGCCTGCAAAGTCACTGACTCACTGTGGATATCAGGGAAAATCTACAAAGGTTGATAGTGGTTTCAATATTTTAGCGTTGTCTATTGTAGTAATACGAGTTAATTATATCTATTAAAGTTTGTCATGAAGCAACATACACCAAACTTGATGAGCGATTAATAACTTAAGTCAGTGTATGATATACTAAGGAGGAAGAAATGCTTTTGGACAGATGTATTTTTATTGTTAGACCTGTGTTTGTCTATTTAAGTAAGATGGCCATCTTTTCATTCATCAATCTTGTTTAACCTTTTTCATTTTCTATTTTCCTAGACTCTCAACAGGGATCATGGTTACCCGCTGAGAGTTGTTGTCCCAGGTGTTATAGGAGCACGTTCTGTTAAGTGGTTAGATTCAGTTAACGTAATTGCTGAGGAATGCCAGGTTGCTGATTGCCATTTTTTCGTTCAGTTAATATTGACATTATGCTTGCGTGTATCTGAATCTCAAAATTGATATTATGCATTTACATACAGGGATTTTTCATGCAAAAGGATTACAAGATGTTTCCTCCTTCTGTTGATTGGGATAACATTAATTGGTCCACCAGGAGGCCTCAAATGGATTTTCCTGTGCAGGTAGTAGCATGAATGCTATATAATTGTCATTATGTCTTTTGTATCCTGGAGCTACACTGGTTCTATTAAAATGATATATGTTCAGCCTTTCTGATTTCCTCTATTGTCTATCTGGCTTATGCACTTGTTACTTGAGTAGATGTTCCAGAAAGTGCTCTTCGCACTGTCTAATCTAACGCTTGTATGTTCTCTTATAACAGAGTGTTATCTGTTCATTAGAAGAAGTGAATGTTTTGAAGGATGGAAAGGTGAGAATGCTCTAAATTAGTCCATTGCATTCACTTGTATACTTCATAAATTTTATATCAAATTGTTCAACCTGCTACTGCATAAACATACCATTCTCCTATATACATACGTTATTTGTGCTCTTTTATTCAGTCTTCTTTGTCTTCAAGGGACTTTTGCTTGTTCTCTCAGTGAAATAATGTTAGTACCTTGTATTTTAATTTTAGCTAAAATCATTACACTAAATCATTAAGATTTTCATTTTGACACCTTGTGTTTGAAACAAACAACAGAAAGGACAAATTCTGGAACCTAATTTATGGTGAAGAAAGTTAACATCTATTCTAGTAAGAGAAGTTAACATTTAGTTCCGGTAAGAGAAGTCAACACCTTGATTTTGATTCTTCTTGGGATGTGTATGGTTGAACGAAATGTGAAATCAATAATCAGGTTAGAAAGTTGTTATGATACAACCCCAACTAGACCCTGGAAGACTTATGTTAGGAAAAATAAGCATTAATTTAGTACTTTAATTAATTCAGCTTTATTGCTTTAAGTAGGAGTCCGTTACTAGTTTGTTGGTGTTAGAATTAGTCACGTCAGTTTAAGTTTTAGTAGTAGTAGTGGTAGGAAGAGTGGGTTAGTGCTAGTTAACCACTCACGTTTTATCCAGTATTTAAAGTCAGTATGTTTCAGTTTGTAGAGATCCTTTTTCAGAATCAATATATCAGTCAGAAAACGTAGGAGATTCTCCTGCACAATCCTCTTTGTGAGATTCTTGCATAGAGTGGCATTTTAGGTCTTACCATGTTATATGGTTGAAGTTTGTTTAATTGTTCAACCTGATTCCATACCGTCACTTCTTTCCCAATTAGAGTCATTCCACCCCGTCCCTCTCACTTTTCTACCTTACGTCCACAGTAGGCAGGGCACCTGCCATCAATAGAGATCTTCCTGTCAGTGTCCCTGAAATGTTGCACAGAACTGAAATGGAAAGTCTTAACTTCTTTTCCAATTTAGATTGCATATATATAGGATTTGAATTACAAATAGAAGCTAGCATACAGAACATCTAAATTATAACCCTGATACACACACAGCTTGTAGCTTAGTAGTCCCCTTCCTTTCCTCCTTCAAAATGGTCTCTTCTACAAATTTCATGGTGGAAATTGTTCATTGGTTGGGAGTTGAGAAAAAAAAGAGGAAAGAGGTGTTGCTTGAGGGGTGGAAGTGATGCATGATCAGTATTCAGTAGTTGTGTGAAATTAGGTGGACGATTTAAAATTCCGTGAGTTATATTAGTTATGCTGATAATAAATCCCTCAAACTTGATCTAGTAATTTTTAAATAAATGCTACATATGATGGATATAAACACACGATGATTCCTTTTCTATGTTTGGTTGTTCAGATAACAGTTAAGGGATATGCAGTATCAGGAGGTGGGCGTGGAATTGAGAGAGTGGATGTATCTGTAGATGGTGGTAAATCCTGGGTGGAAGCCCTGAGATTTCAGAAAACAGGTCTGCCGTATGTTGCAGATGATTGTTCTAGTGACAAGTGGGCTTGGGTATTTTTTGAAGCCAGAGTTGAGGTCCTACATAGTGCTGAAATAGTTGCTAAAGCGGTAAGAAATCCTCCATTTCCCATACTATAACCTGCAGTACTACTTCTGATTCTATGCAAAGTTCTGGTTGCAATCCATCACGAATCTCATTCATTTTGCAGTCTTGCTTATTCTTTCACAAGAAGGCTGTATGAGGCTTGGATCACAAACCATTCTATACTGTTTTTTATTGTGTAAAATAAAGATTGATTTGGTCTCCCAGCGCTCAAAATCCTATTAACCTCATTAACAAATATGTCAAGTTGTAGATACATATTGTTAAAGTCCATTGAACTGTAGAGCGGGGCCGTGTGCATACGAGCGCACATGGGCCCCGCAAGTGCAACTAGGGTACATACCTAGTTGACACATGAACAAAGGGGTCAAACTTGTTGTCAATAGGAGGAGTAGCCCACTGACTTATATACGAATTGCATTCTTCTACTTTCATGATTAGAACATTCAAATCAAGGAGAAGACGAGGAAATAATTAAATACTGAAAGCTTTCTAAATTTGTATGCATCTCTTGAAAAGCTGGTACATATGCTGGTGTGCTGCACCAGAACTAGGATGCTTCTTTCATCTGTAGATCAAGATAAAGCTAGGATTCCTCCTCTTGATGTCATTGAAATCAGTTGTTTTGTAATTTGATGTTCTACTTAGACTGCCTTCACTTGATCTTACTTTCAACCCTGCACTAAATGAAACTCTCCTTTGGAACTTCCAATCCAACGGATACAAATTAATGTTAAATTGAAGGAGAACATAACTCTTAACGTGCCCTATTTTTGTCCCATTTTTTTTGTGCTCAACGTGATAACACTGTAGTGCAGTGGAAGTTGGCCGGGGAGTGTCTTACCTACAGTCCTAAGATTTACTAAGAGTGTCTGATTACGATACAAGTAATTTGTTTGTTCAATTTCAATCACTTTAGAGAGCAACCACATATAGTGGTTGCTATTATGATCGTGTATATGTACTACTGTCTACTGATGTGCTTGTTGGTAATGAACTTGCTACGCTAAATAGAGTGCCAAAATAACTTTGTTTTCTTGTATAAATATGTTATGTACAACCGTGGTAGGTGGACATAGCTGCAAACGTGCAACCTGCAGACGTCAAGGACGTGTGGAACCTACGAGGAATTCTGAACACTTCATGGCATAGGGTTCAAGTTCGAATCGGCCATTCAAACATGTGAAGTCTTGTGGATGCAGCTTTGTGACTTTCCTGTTGATACCCTCTTCTATCGTTCATAACAAGAGGAGAATTGTTATTTTCCTTACTACTGAATCTCAATGTTTATGCTGAATAAAAAGACGGAGATTAGGCATGAAAAGCCTCATAAATGCGACTTTTGTGCTATGCTTATATGATTTATCCTTGTTACATGTCTAAAACAAATGCTACATTATTGCTCCCTTGTTATTAATCTTGGTTCTTTCTGGTCCATTATGGAGTCTCTGTAGATTCATTGGTTTAAACTTGAAGACCACCCATTTTTAAACCCAAGTTTTTAACCCTCTCCCTCTCCGTCACATCAGCTTATAAATATTAGAAGAATTTTTTTTGTCAAAATATATCTATATTAACCGGAAAATAGATTAAACCATTACTCTAAATATATATTACTAAAAAAAAAGAGGACCATTGATCTTTATTAGATCTAAGGGTGGAAATAAGTCCATGCTCCTCCTATACTCTATTGACATGTGGCAAAGTTATGCTTGCAAATGAAACCAAAAAAACTCAACAACTAAGCAAACATTGAGTAAAATTGAAACGGTATACAATCACTTCCTTTCAATGAATTCTCTCTCATTGTTTTTATGGAGTATGGAAGATAGAGATGTTAGAGAAGTTTTGGGTGAAGTTTAATACTATTTGGAATAGATTTATTATATTATATTCATTACATACTCCCATTGTGGGTGGTCTTAGAGTCCATCTTGTAAACTACCTTTTGAATTTGCGTTAAAATGTGGGGTTGTGTCGTTAGTCACTACCCCTTATCTCTTCCTTACATATATTCATTCATTTCTTTTTCAGATAAGGAAAGTGATCACATAAGATTACTTAGGAGATTGGTGAATCTTGAAATTGAAAGAAATGGTGGACGGATCAATTGTTAATAGAACACAACACCAATCAAACAAACAAATACGGATGAAAGTTCAAAATGTCATATTTGAGATTTTGTCGGTACTTATGATTATCATTATTATTACCTTGGTAGTCTTTTCTTTCTTTCTTTTTTCTTTTTTTTTAAAGGAAAAGTTCAACTCCAAAGATGTCATATTTGAGATTTTTATCGGCTACCATTTCAACATTATAGTTTATGTTGATATAATCAAAAGATGAGTTACCATTACTCAGCTTTGAACCATCAAAATTAAGCTTAAAAATATCTTTCTCGGCCTTTTCAGATGTACTTTTTTTCTCTCTTTCTTTTAGGTCTCTTTTTTTGTCTACTTATATGTTTGTTATCCGATGCATCATTTTTCTTAGCCTTTTTCCAAGACTTGATCCGGTAAGTGACAAATTCATTTATTTTATTTGTTTGTAGTAATTAAGATTATTGCAAATAGTTCGGTTTCAAAAATACCAGATATTCAAATACCCCAACCACATAAAAAGAATGATCATGCGACTGTCAACTCTATATTTTATCTCGTATTGAGTTTAGATTTTCATTTGGTATGTCCTTGTTCCAACTAGGTTTTCAATGATATGTATGAATTTTAAGGCTACAAAAGTGGAGGATCTTCTAGTGAATAACGGGCAATCTATTAGAAGATGGCATCGATACTCCAAATGGTGCTTGCAAAGGACACACTTCATCGACACTACCATGTTGTTGATTTAGTCTAACTTTAGTTGGAATACCATTTTTCTAATCTTCCAAACAAAATTTGAAGTTAATGGTACTATTTTTTTCCATATAGTTGTAGCTATAATCAATCAATCCTATGTTATTATATATTAATTTTTTCTTTTTTTTTATTACCGATCTAGTTATAAACTTGTTTGTCAAATATATAATACAATCTATTTGAGATAAATTTATCGGATTTCAACAGAGATAATCTACTCCTTCGAGATAAAGTTATCAAAAATAATCAATCTCATTTTCTACCGTGAAAAAATGGCAAAAACCTAGGTCCCTTTAACTGTTTGTACTTCCTCTAGTTGTTATGGGTTGGATAATGGGTGGGTGAACCACTTCCATCACCCACCCATTAACCATATCGGATTTAACCACCCATCGTCCGTCGGGTGACCGGGTGGTTCAGGTTTATGCGCGGGTGATTAAAAGGTATGAGTATTATCAATTTATAATGTATTTTCAAAGTATTTTTGCACATATAGTACAAAACTAGTGTGTTAAAAACCAATAATATCTATAATTGAAATAAAAAACTATTTAAAATGTAATATTATAACGTAAATAACAATAAAATTGTCATATTTTTCGTGAATTTTATGACTAAATACACAAAATTCAAGATACTTTGGGTGTATCGGGTTGAGTGACGGGTGAAAGACCTTCACCCATCATCCACCCATCATCCGACTTTTTCGGATTTTCAACTGCGTTTATGGTTCGGGTATTCATCGGGTGCGGGTGAAATTGCCACCCGGTTGCAGGTCTATTCATTTGGGTGAAATAGAGGAAGAGAATCCCACAAACACCCTTTTGGCCTACGGTTGCCCATAAAACCCCAAAGTATACAGACTTCTCTGAACAAGTCGCCACTCCAGTCTCCAAACCCTTCAACGACCTACCCACCCTCCTCACCCGAACATGGATATGTCCAGCGAGTTCGATCGGATTATGTTCTTCCAGCACGCGCGCAAGGCTGCCGAAACCGCCTACGCCAGTGATCCTCGTGATGTTGATGTCTGTTACTCTAAGAACCCTACCTTTTCTTCTCACCTATTTCCCGATTGCTATTTGTTTTCAGCAGTTTCTTTCGTTTACTGTTATTTGGATTCAATGCTTTTCGGAGTTTCTCTTCTTCTTTTTTTATTCGTTCTCATTGCTGGATTTACTTTGCAGAATTTGACCAGGTGGGGGAGCGCTTTGCTCGAACTGTCTTCTTTCGAGCAGCCTGCTGACGCCAAGAAGATGATTCAAGGTATTCTTCGGTTTAGGACTTATTAGTTGCTGTGTTATTCCAATTTAAATGCGCTAGTTAGTAAGGTTTTGCGATCCTCTGTGAATGTCTGGAAGTATACGTTGTGTATTCAATCTCGCAATATGTTTGAAATCCATCCCGTTGCTAATATTTATGTTTGCGAGCTGATGGCATGCTGATTGCTCTATCTTTTTTGGGGTTTAGATGCTATATCCAAGTTAGAGGAGGCTCTGGGGGTTGATCCCAAAAAGCCTGAAACTCTGTGGTGTTTGGGAAATGCGTTGACGTCTCTAGCATTTCTGTTTTCCGATCCTGAAGAGGCCGGAAGTTACTTCAACAGGGCCAGTGACTATTTCACAAAAGCATGTCAGGAGGTCAGTTTTGTGGCTTTTGCATTTTTTATTGGTTTACCTCTTGAGTCTTTTTTGTGATTTCCTGTAAGTGATGGGTTTGTTATTCTATACAGGATCCGAGTAATGAGTTATTCCACAAGTCCCTTGAAATTGCTGCTAAGGTATGAGTCACTTAACTTCTATTCACCTTGTTGTCTTGGATATTCTGTCCTCACTCGAATAGAGTTTCTGGTGTATGACAGACTGGCAGTATGCTATGTTCTTTGAGGAACTCAATATTGCTGATGCCTAATAATTTTTCTAGGTCTCTGGATTAGTAGCACTGCATCTGTGGAATTATAATAGCTGCTTGTGCATCTCCTTAGGATGCATGTGTTTAATTTCCAGATTAGTGTAGGCGTGTAGGCGGTGTAGCCCTGTAAATCTTCTCTTACAAAAAATTGAAATTAAGGTGTGGTTACCACATGTATATCCTAGAAAGTGTTTTCCTACTTATTTATCACGCTGGTATTCTATTTGAAGCTGTATGCTTCTCCAACATTGTCCACTCTAACTCTTATCCCTGGGTGGTGCTATGAAATTTTTACTAAAGTCAAAGTTCAGTTTTACTTAACTAGATACTTTCATATAAAGTGCTGGAATGGTTCTATGGTAGTAAGATCTTGGGAGCAATACAAGTTCTGATACCAAATGTCCTTGTGTTTGTCTTTTTCTTTTGCGTCTGAAAATTAATTTCTACCCTCCATTCTGTTGTATACTACATAGTCAAGGTGGAGTTAGAATGTCCTCTTATTTTGGGATTATGATCAATATTGCACAAGGACTGAGCTCAAACTTTCATATTCCCAGTGAACAGTTTAAATGCTTAGTCGTGCCGAACATTTTTTCTTGGGCATCAGCATTTTATCCCCTTTATTTCCACAAAGTTTTATTTGATGTTCTCATGTTCCTCGACATGAAGGAAGGGCTAAAGTTACATGGCATTGATTAGGAGTAATCTATAATTCAAGATTGATAACTGCAGGTTTGGAATAGCTAGATTTGGTCGCATTTTACACGAATGATTCATACTGGTGTAGATAATAGGAAAATGATAGGTGAAATTTAGTAGTTATATGCTGTTATAAAGTTTTCAAATTGTCAAGTGGTTGAGCTTTATGCTCATGTTTGAGTTAAAGTTGAATTATTTCAAAAGGATTAAGTGGCTTATCAATATTGTTATTAAGATCTGGATCTCTGGTGATTAGGTTGAGGTGCACCACTGAAGTATTAAAGCTTATGTTAAAGAAAAAGTTTGGGGGTTCCATTACGTTCCTCTTTTAGCTATGCTGTTACTTTTGGTCTTTCAGATCTATTATATAAATCTAAGAATTTAGAGCTTGCTACTTCCGAAACTATCCAAACGATTACTTTCCTGGGTACTTTATCTGCAGTTGTTCAACATAAAGGATATCCTTAATAGAAGGTCATGTCACTCTGATTAAAGTATTCATCCGAAATGGCTCAACTGGTTTTTGCCCTTCTAACTTGTGGTGGGTGATAATCCGAGTAAATTATCAAGAGGTCGGGAGATTAAACAGTAGTTTTGGTTACCCTGCTATAGCCTATAGCATTGAAATGTAGTTGCAGAATATATGACTCCCTGCCTTTAAGGGGATAAATTTGCATCCTTCTTGCTTTAAGCAAACTAAATGCCCTTCTTGTATTTCCAAAACATTTTTAAACCCTCTAAAACTTTGTTAATTGATTCTTAATATTACTAAAACATTTTTAAACCCTCCAGAAACTTTGTTAGTACTAGCATGTGATTCTGCTCATAGTAGTGTAGCATTGTTGTGAAGAGCTGATATAGTGTGAATAACTAACTGTGCCATTGATTTGTGTATTTTTGGTTTTGATGAAGATGGACATGTTTAACAATTTTGTTGACAATGTAATTAGGCTCCTGAACTGCATGCCGAGTTCCAAAAGCATCAGCAAGCCGCCACAGCAGCAGCAGCAGCCACCACAACAACAGCCGGACCTTCTTCATCATCATCAACTCGGGTAAATCCATCAGGCTATTCTTTTCATTTGTCTGCACAGATAAATCAATTTGAGATGAATCAGTTTTCACAAAACATTGTATATTTTGCTTGCTTGCAGACCACAACAAAGAAGAAAAGCAGTGATCTCAAGTATGATATCATGGGTTGGGTTATTCTCGCGGTCGGTATTGTTGCATGGGTTGGATTTGCAAAGAACAATATGCCGCCACCACCACCACCGCAACCAAGATAAGCCTAGTGGTTACAGTTACTGTAGGGCGAAAATCTCCACTGTGATCATTTTCAGAACTATGCACAGTTGAAGTGCATAAACAGGACTCCAAACTCATCTTATATCTCTAAGCTTCCAAACGTTGAGTTTTCGAATGGAAGTGAATCCTTATCTATCGTTCTATGTTTCCGCCAACATGTGTTCTTCTCGGAGTTCTGTTACTGAGCAACAATTACTCGATTAGGATCCGCTATCACATTTAGTGATTTCATGGCTTTATTTAGTTATATTATATACATGCCTATTTTCGTAAAGGATGACATTCTAGTCTGCAGTGTGTTGTTACCTTCTGTATTGAGTTTTGTCCAATAAAGGATTTTAGAAGAAGCATGCAATGCATGAGGATCGGTACTTAATTGAATCATTGTCTTGGATAAGGCTTCAACGAGGTTCTGTCAACATAGTAACATTGGTTCAACTGCTACATGCTAACTGGATATTTCCTTGGACGGTATAGATGCGGTTTCTACGAAGTTAAAAAGTAAAAATAACATATTTTAATATAAAAAAAAAAAATTATGTAAACAACCCGAAATCAAATGTTAAGTTGTCTTCTCCTTCTCGTTTGCAGTGATATTCAACGTAACCGATTGGATGAATAATAAACATAGTAAGAAATTAAGGGAATGTTTTGATATTAATATTATTTTTGATAGAAGAGATGGGAGAATTGATAAACCTTAGTCTCACCTGTATTATTTGTGGTAAAAATTTTATGTGTATAAATATTGTTTGGAAACTAACTCCTTAGGAGGAACAAGCATAACGTGATTGATAACCAACCAGGAAATCAAACGAAAGGGAAGCAATGCAGTCCGCAACAACATAAGCTTCACGGTAGATGTGATGTAATTGGACGATCCAATCTCTACTTAGAAAGCCATGACATTATGAACAAACAAACCGATCTGAACATTCGTACGGATCCGCCCGATCTAAACGGTTGAACGTCCCCCGATGTGAACGCCCAGACGGATGCACTATAGGATCAATCAAGTCTAAACATTAGGAACAAACAAATCGACCCGATCTAAATGACTAAAATATATCGATGTGTTATATGATTAATTTTACAAATTTGGTTTGATATTAGATTTATTCTACAACACCTCATTTAATATCAATGTTTTACATGGTTAATTGGTTTTACATGGTTAATTATATTGGTATTATGTAACTAACTAATGTATCTATATTTTATTTTTACTAGATTTGTTTTGTACGAAGATGAAATTATACAAACGTTATTCATCTCATTTCAAAATGAACTCGGACACAACCCTACTTAATCACAAAATGAGGTATTTTCAAAGCTTATATACATTAATTATTCTTTTTCATTGATGCATAACATGCATTATTTCGCTCTTATTGGTATGTTAACAGTGTCGTTAACATGGAAAAGATAATAATTATGTGTACAATCAATTTGTTTTGAAAACATAATATATTGCTCTTTTTTGGCAACATAATATATTAATTTACATCAAGAAATACGTAGAAACTTTTTGTGATATATTATTTTAACAAGTTTTATTAAATTTAATTCTTGTTGATTTTTTTATCAAATTATTCCTTCCTCATAATCCATTTATTGATTTTTTTTAATTAAATTTAGTTCTTGTTGTTGCCACGTATTATTTTAACAAGTTTTAGATAACTTTTTTGTGATACTAGGGGTGTTCGACACCCCGATCTGAACGGAAAGAACGAATTGACCTTATTTGAACGGATTCGTCCGATATGAAATACCAAACAGATCCACTTGATTTGAACGGCCGACCAGATTCGACCGTTCTGAACAACCCGAATGGATCCGACCGATCTGAATAACCCGAACGGATCCGTCCAATATTAATGGCCGAATGGATCCACCCAATCCGAACGGCCGAACGTATCCAACTGATCTAAACAACCCGAATGGATCCACCCTATCTGAATGGTCTTATGGATCGGTTCGATCTAAACAAATGTACGGATCCGCCTGACTTGAACGATCGTACGGATCCGCCCGATCAAAACGACTAGAAAGACCCACCCAATATGAACGGGCGGACGGATCCACCCGATATGAACGGGCGGACAGATCTATCCGATATGAACAGATGGACGGATCCACTCGATTTGAACGGTTGGATGAATTCAACCGATTTGAATGGTTGGATGGATCCAACCGATTTGAATGGACATAATATATCGGATCGATCGGTTCTAAACATTAGGAACAAACAAATCAAACCGATCTAAACGATTGAAACATATCGATGTGTTATATGAATAAGTAATTTTACATATCTAGTTTGATATCACATTCATTTATTTTACAACAACTTAATTAATATCAATGTGTTATATGATTATAAATTTTACATGGTATTTAATTAATTATATTGATATTATATAACTAACTAATTGATTTATATCGTATTTTTACTAGATTTGTTTTGGATGAGGATGAAATTATATTTCAAAAGAACCCAGACACAAACCTTCTTTGTCACATAATGAGGTATCTTTAAAACTTATAATAATTATTCTTTTTCATTAATATATGCATAACATGCATTAGTTGACTCTTGTTAGTATGTTATTACGGTGGCGAAAATAGGGGAAGAAGTATGTGTATGTAATAACCGTAAAAATTCTATAAAATTTTATTCCAGAAAAATCGACTCGAGTAACCGGATGAAAGGAACCGAAACAAACCGCAACGAGTTTACATAGCAAACCAGATCGACCTTCTTTATTCCCACTTATTTCACTACCTAATCTAGACCAACCCAAAATCCCCTCTCCAATCTGGCCTGATATTCTTTGGGAGCCGTCCTCGGGCCCATGAGCCGGCCTACTCCCACGGCCAAGCAAGCCAGGCGATGCCATTCTCCCTCTTCCTCCTCGTCAAGACTCAAGACGTTATAGTGGCAATTAAGATGGCGGCATTGAAGACGAGAAGACGTTGAAGATGCAACAATAATGACCGTCCAACGTTGAAGACCCAATGAGCTAGAGAACGGACCGAACACCATTAACTCACTCTTACCTCCCTCATCCCGGCACACAAGACCTCCAAACAATTCGACCTCCATAGCAAGCGTACCATTGAGCTCCATCGACACCCTCACTTGCAAGCTTGCAACCTTGCACACAAGGACCTCTCGAGCCTTCCTCTTCTAGACACAAGGCCCACAAACCCCTCACTGGCGAGAAACTTTTCCACGTCGAAGCACCGTAAATCTTCATTCCTCCTTGGCTTCCATTTTCTTGTTCCAGACGAGCCACCGGGAAGTCGTGTTGTGGTCGGACTCCCTCCTTCCCTGCTTGCAGAGCACATCGGCGTCAGTTAGCTCATTCTTCTTCCTTATTTCCGGCTCGACATGAAGTGATGTTGAAGAATAGTAATATAGGTTAATATGGGACATGTTTTGTGGACGAAAATCGAAACAAGAACCTCGAGAAACCTTGAAAGTTGAAACCACCTCTAAAATCTCCACGTTTGGGCTTGACAAGATCGAACGCTGCACCTTCAAGCCTCCAAGCTACTGCCGCCTTTTTGCACTCTAGGAGGCTCGAACCCTCGACGTTGTGACCAAATAGAACTGGCCGAAATTCTGTCCCTGGTAAGGTTCGAACTTGTGACCTCTAGGTAAAATATAAATCCGGAATTATGACCCTATTGAGAACCGAACTTAAGACCTTGCGGTTCTTGTGCAGCTTGTTGAAAATTATTGCCTCGAGCCGGACTTCGGTAGCTTCGTTAGGTATCTTAAACTCGTATTTACTATTAAATTTTTAGCATATTTTAGATGTAGTTATATAGTTGATGATATTAGAATTCTAGAAAAATCTAATGGTTGGATATACGATCGTAAAGTAAGACCAAAAATGTGATTGTGTAAGAATGGAGAATTTTAGCTTAGAGTCAGAACATAGGTTCACAATGATAAAATTAGGATTTGTGTTGGATATGATGATTATATATTTAAGAATTATGATCTTACTTTTTGAGAGTAGACATGATATAGTAAGTATCGGGTTTTGACTCGAAAACTTTTAGGCTTAGTACCAGGTAGATACGCTAGTCCGACATGGAGTACCCGACTTAGGTCTTAGAGAATTTAGTTGATACTTTTGGGTGCATACTGTGAACTTTCATGAACTCTCAAACCCGTGATGGGTCTTGTAGAGTTCTAATATTATGTTGATCAAGGGAAGAATTCTTAGAACCGTTTGGACCTTCTTGAAAATTTAGGAAAAGACAAGGGTAAAATGGTAATTTTTCCAAAAGTAGGATTTCGTACCCATACAGTCCAGAAATCTTTTGAAATATCTAAATAGTAGAATCATGTTGTTGTGAAATTATTTTGTCTCAACCAAGATTGTGAGGTTATCGTCTTGCGGATCGAGGTTAGCAATACTAGAAGCTCGGATCAGATCAAGTAAGTTCCTTGGACTCATTTAGCTACCTTTATTAATGTCGAGTGTATGCTTAAGGTGGTGTGTGCCGTGATTGAACTAAAAGTAAAACTTGACTAGATCATTGTACTTTTGATTTTAGACCCAAGTGTATATGTATAACGGGTCGTGACATCACTACCCATCGTTGAACCGCGACTAGGAGGCTCCCCGCGACCAATCCATTCAGAGTATACGGGGAGATGCATAGAACAAGTCATGTTGTGGTGTGATTGTGCTTATGCTTATCATCTATATATATGTGTATGGTTAGCTAACAGTTTTATACCGTGTTGTAGATCCTTTGCATGTTAGGAGAGCTGCAGAGTGATCCAGAGTGAGTGATCCGCTGAGGGCTCCGTACACTGGATCGATATCGAGGATATGGGATATTTCATATGTACAGTTTATGTTTTATTTGTACTCATCGGTACTTATGTATTACCTTTTGATATATATATATATATATATATATATATATATATATATATATATATATATATATATATATATATATATATTTATCAGTTTGATGTTTTGTATTTAATCTATCTGTGCCTTGTTGTAAGATTCAGTGAACTTGTTGTCAGGCTAGGGTCAGGATCCATTGTGAGATCCTAGCCTAGTAGCACTTCGAGTCCTACGGATTCGGGGTGTTACAAAGTTGGTATCAGAGCCCAGGTTGACAACAATGACACTTGTAATCTGCGATAAAGGTCGAATAGATAAATAAACAGAACTCGAAAGGGGTCTGACTTTTCAAAAGGTTTTGGTTTTGAAATGAGTACAAATGTTTTGGGATATCGTGTACGTGAGCCATCGCCCCTCTGAAGATCTCGATAGTATAGATATATATAGATATTCTGTTGTGATTGATTTGATATATATCTATACATATGACATATATATAGCCTTCTAAGTTAGGTTTACGTCCTCTGCAGATGGTTCAGACTAGAACCTTACCTGCAGCCGGACGAGGTAGAGGTAGACCCCCTCTAGGTAGAGGACGGGGTAGGATTCTCGCTGCTGATCCACGTCCAGCGGAGGAGGTTCACGAGGACGTTGCAGAGAGTGTCGTTCCTGAGACTGGGAACGGTGCAGCTGAGAGACAAGGATCCCAGAGAGTCTAGTCAGATGACTCTGATCGTGTCTCCATGGAGGGACCAACCTTCCGCGAGTATATCAAACGTGTGGAAGAGGCTGCCAGGGCAGGTAGACGTGCCCCTGATCTGCCAGCACAAGAGGGATCCGCTGAGAGATCCCATACAGTTACTCAGGTGCCTGCTGCACCGGCACCTGCTGTTTTGATTGCTCGAGCTACAGAGGAGCATAGAGGGCCTAGACCAGACACTTGGTTGAAGGCATTTCACCAGATGGGTGTACCCCCTTTCTCTGGGAAGGTGACAAGGCTTATTTCCTAAGGTCGTTATTATAAGCTTATCAAGTTAAATCCGAACTTAATACTAACCAATGTATAGTGATTAAGTAAGGGTCGAACCCAAGGGAGTTGAACAAGTTTCTATTCAATTTTAGTTATTGATTTGGTAACAAAGGGGGGGGGGGAATTTGGATTGTTTAAAACAAGACAAAGACAATTATAATGTTGGTGAAAACAAGATTGATTTAAGAACTACACTAGGTAGGATCTTAGCATACATATAAATTGGTTGGTTCTTTTTTGAAGTATTCAATATTTGTTCTCATCTTGATCGTATTTATGCATTAAGCCAACCGGCATTAACACAACTTAACTAGTTTATTAATCCGTAAACCTACAAGATTAAACCAATAATTAGCATTCTACCAAAGATAAAGAGATACATAAAAGATAAACAACCCGTTAATCTTATTATGTAGTTAAATTCCTTTCCCTTAAATAATCACAACCAGCTTTTACCTAAGGGTTTGCTACTAGATTAAGGACCCGAACCCGGAATCAATTAATCCTAGCCTTTTGCATGCAATTATACAACTTAGGTGATCAAACTAAGTAGAAAATAAACATGCAAACTAAGTTAAATACAAGGAATATAACACAAAATATATTGAATAAAACTTCTATTTAAAAAGAACTTACAACCACTTTATAATGCAGCTTCAATCCACCCAATGTAGCCAAGGGAGTTTAGAAACTCATTACAAAGAACACTATGAATATAGAGGTTTTTGTGTGAAAAATGAGATGATAATACCTATAGCCAAGGGCTCTATTTATACTACAAAATGCATTAAAAAGGAGTAAAGAGGCTGTGCTAACAGCCACCATTAAGGGTGAATTAAAGTGGTTGCAGACAGCCACAATAATGTCCTTAAAGTCGTCGAAAAAAGCCGAGTAAAAGCCTCTGACGCTAACCCGCACCCGCGGCGAAGGGCGCCGTGGGGGCGGTTTAGGCAAAAACGTTCCAACTTCTTCTTGGCCGCGGGGCGGCTCGTCATACCCGCGGGGGCGGGTCCTTGAATGCTCTTGAAACGTCTGACTCTTTAACTTCGTAACGCTTCTGGTGAGAATCCGCAGGGACGGCCCAGAGTTACCGCGGGGGCGGTGACACTGGATCTTCGGCTTCACAAGGCCGTTGGCATGGCCGCAGGCAAGGGCGCTGGGGCGCCGTCTTCGCTTCGTCAGGCTGGGTCACCGCAGGGGCGGGCAGGGTTGGCCGCGGGGGCGGTGACATGTCTCTTCATGGCCGCGGGCGAAGACGCGGCTGCGGCTCTTGGTGGTGGTCTTCATGGTTGACACCGCAGGGGCGGACTGGAGAGTCCGCGGGGGCGGTGACAGGCTTGTCTTGGCCGCGGGCGTTGACGCAGGCAGCGGCACTCATCTGTGTTGTCACCGCGGGGCGGACAAAGGATGCCGCGGGGGCGGTGTGCACCAGAATCTGAACTTCGATGATTTTTTTCAACTCCTAAGTATTGCTAATACCTTCTTTTGCTTCAATTTGAATCTTTTATCTGGATCACAGTATTAGCAATATAAACTGACTCAAAACATAAAAACGACTCTAAAAGCTACCTAAAATGATAGTGATTCCATCACCTATCAAACTTCCCCATACTTAGACTCTTTACTCGTCCCGAGTAAACAACACATCAAACAATTCAGCTTACAAGCCTCAGGAAGTATGGCGTAGTATAAAAGATGAGGTACAAAAGAGAAAAAAAATAAGCAAAGAAAATGAGAGAAAAGAAAAAGAAAAGAGAAGGAAATATGAGAAAATGTGAGAAAAACTACCATCCTTATTGCTCCAAGAGTGACCTCCCCAGACATCCTCCTTATGACTCCCTTTCTTATGTCGCCAACGTCGGAAGGAGAACCTACACTCGATATCGCTCATTTTGCCAAGGAGCCCTTTCGGGTTTTCACCTTGCCACGCTTTTTTTTTTTTTTTGATGATCTCACCAAAAGTCTCACTTCCCTCAAGTCCAATTTTGCACCAACCTAGAGTTGGTCGGACTACCTTCTTTTTACCTAAACCGCCCATTCGGGTTTTCGGTTTATCCAAGGATTTCCTTGCCTTTTTCTCAATTCTTTTAGCTTTTTCTCTCTTTTTTTTTTTTTTTTTTTTGAAATGAATTACAAAGCTGAATTTAAATCAAATTCAAATGACTAGAAAAATTAAACAAACTCAAAAAAACATACATGATAAATACCCTCCCCCATACTTGAAGAACGCTTTGCCCTCAAAGTGGGAAAATGAAAGCAAAGATAATAAATGGAGAAGGGCAAGAGATGTGGCTCACTAGTGGGATGGTCCGGCTGGACCATACGGTTCGTGCTCCGGAGGATACGGGAAGTGGCTGAAAAAGTGCTCCTGACGCTGGTACAAGCCGTCAAGGCGGGTCTGTTGTGCGTCCATCCTTACCGTGTGAGAGGTCTCAAAGTTGGCTTGCCAAGCCAACTGCTGAGCCTCCGTCCTCCGCAGCTGTGCCTCCTTCTGTTGTATTTTCCGCAGGGGCGGTTTTGAAGACCCGCAAGGGCGTTTTTTTTTTTTTTTTGGGTAAACCCGCTGGGGCGGGGGCTTGTCACCGCGGGGCGGTGACAAAGGAAGCGGAGACGCAGAGCTAGCGCCGGGTGCGGCGCTGGAAACGATCGTCAAGGGCTTAATCCGCTGGTGCGGGGGAATTTGGATTGTTTAAAACAAGACAAAGACAATTATAATGTTGGTGAAAACAAGATTGATTTAAGAACTACACTAGGTAGGATCTTAGCATACATATAAATTGGTTGGTTCTTTTTAGAAGTATTCAATATTTGTTCTCATCTTGATCGTATTTATGCATTAAGCCAACCGGCATTAACACAACTTAACTAGTTTATTAATCCGTAAACCTACAAGATTAAACCACTAATTAGCATTCTACCAAAGATAAAGAGATACATAAAAGATAAACAACCCGTTAATCTTATTATGTAGTTAAATTCCTTTCCCTTAAATAATCACAACCAGCTTTTACCTAAGGGTTTGCTACTAGATTAAGGACCCGAACCCGGAATCAATTAATCCTAGCCTTTTGCATGCAATTATACAACTTAGGTGATCAAACTAAGTAGAAAATAAACATGCAAACTAAGTTAAATACAAGGAATATAACACAAAATATATTGAATAAAACTTCTATTTAAAAAGAACTTACAACCACTTTATAATGCAGCTTTAATCCACCCAATGTAGCCAAGGGAGTTTAGAAACTCATTACAAAGAACACTATGAATATAGAGGTTTTTGTGTGGAAAATGAGATGATAATACCTATAGCCAAGGGCTCTATTTATACTACAAAATGCATTAAAAAGGAGTAAAGAGGCTGTGCTAACAGCCACCATTAAGGGGGAATTAAAGTGGTTGCAGACAGCCACAATAATGTCCTTAAAGTCGTCGAAAACAGCCGAGTAAAAGCCTCTGACGCTAACCCGCACCCGCGGCCAAGGGCGCCGCGCGGGCGGTTTAGGCAAAAACGTTCCAACTTCTTCTTGGCCGCGGGGGCGGCTCGTCATACCCGCGGGGGCGGGTCCTTGAATGCTCTTGAAACGTCTGACTCTTTAACTTCGTAACGCTTCTAGTGAGAATCCGCAGGGGCGGCCCAGAGTTACCGCGGGGGCGGTGACACTGGATCTTCGGCTTCACAAGGCCGTTGGCATGGCCGCAGGCAAGGGCGCTGGGGCGCCGTCTTCGCTTCGTCAGGCTGGGTCACCGCAGGGGTGGACAGGGTTGGCCGCGGCGGCGGTGACATGTCTCTTCATGGCCGCGGGCGAAGACGCGGCTGCGGCTCTTGGTGGTGGTCTTCATGGTTGACACCGCAGGGGCGGACTGGAGAGTCCGCGGGGGCGGTGACAGGCTTGTCTTGGCCGCGGGCGTTGACGCAGGCAGCGACACTCATCTGTGTTGTCACCGCGGGGCGGACAGAGGATGCCGCGAGGGCGGTGTGCACCAGAATCTGAACTTCGATGATTTTCTTCAACTCCTAAGTATTGCTAATACCTTCTTTTGCTTCAATTTGAATCTTTTATCTGGATCACAGTATTAGCAATATAAACTGACTCAAAACATAAAAACGACTCTAAAAGCTACCTAAAATGATAGTGATTCCATCACCTATCAAACTCCCCCATACTTAGACTCTTTACTCGTCCCGAGTAAACAACACATCAAACAATTCAGCTTACAAGCCTCAGGAAGTATGGCGTAGTATAAAAGATGAGGAACAAAAGAGAAAAAAAATAAGCAAAGAAAATGAGAGAAAAGAAAAAGAAAAGAGAAGGAAATATGAGAAAATGTGAGAAGAACTACCATCCTTATTGCTCCAAGAGTGACCTCCCCGGACATCCTCCTTATGACTCCCTTTCTTATGTCGCCAACGTCGGAAGGAGAACCTACACTCGATATCGCTCATTTTGCCAAGGAGCCCTTTCGGGTTTTCACCTTGCCACGCTTTTTTTTTTTTTTTTGATGATCTCACCAAAAGTCTCACCTCCCTCAAGTCCAATTTTGCACCAACCTAGAGTTGGTCGGACTACCTTCTTTTTACCTAAACCGCCCTTTCGGATTTTCGGTTTATCCAAGGATTTCCTTGCCTTTTTCTCAATTCTTTTAGCTTTTTCTCTCTTTTTTTTTTTTTTTTTTTTGAAATGAATTACAAAGCTGAATTTAAATCAAATTCAAATGACTAGAAAAATTAAACAAACTCAAAAAAACATACATGATAAATACCCTCCCCCATACTTGAAGAACGCTTTGCCCTCAAAGTGTGAAAATGAAAGCAAAGATAATAAATGGAGAAGGGCAAGAGATGTGGCTCACTAGTGGGATGGTCCGGCTGGACCATCCGGACCGTGCTCCGGAGGATACGGGAAGTGGCTGAAAAAGTGCTCCTGACGCTGGTACAAGCCGTCAAGGCGGGTCTGTTGTGCGTCCATCCTTACCGTGTGAGAGGTCTCAAAGTTGGCTTGCCAAGCCAACTGCTGAGCCTCCGTCCTCCGCAGCTGTGCCTCCTTCTGTTGTATTTTCCGCAGGGGCGGTTTTGAAGACCCGCAAGGGCGTTTTTTTTTTTTTTGGGTAAACCCGCTGGGGCGGGGGCTTGTCACCGCGGGGCGGTGACAAAGGAAGCGGAGACGCAGAGCTAGCGCCGGGTGCGGCGCTGGAAACGTTCGTCAAGGGCTTAATCCGCTGGTGCGGGGGTCTATCACCGCGGGGGCGGTGACAGCCTTGTGCTTGCGCTGGCTCAGCGCCGGGGGCGGGCTGGGAGCGTAGTGTCACCGCGGGAGCGGTGACTTATGGCCGCAGGTGCGGTTTCCTTGGCAGAACGTCAGAACCTCCTCTTCTTATTTTCTCGGGTTGCCTCCCGAGCAGCGCCTTTGTTTTACGTCGTTGGCTCGACGTAAGACCTACATCACTGAGTTAGTAGCATGGGTTTGAACCTTGAAAATGGTCCAAACCAATAATCAATAAAAAAAATACAAATAAAAACTAAATAAAACTCCCCGGCAACGGCGCCAAATTTGACAAGGCTTATTTCCTAAGGTCGTTATTATAAGCTTATCAAGTTAAATCCGAACTTAATACTAACCAATGTATAGTGATTAAGTAAGGGTCGAACCCAAGGGAGTTGAACAAGTTTCTATTCAATTTTAGTTATTGATTTGGTAACAAAGGGGGGGGGGGGGGGAATTTGGATTGTTTAAAACAAGACAAAGACAATTATAATGTTGGTGAAAACAAGATTGATTTAAGAACTACACTAGGTAGGATCTTAGCATACATATAAATTGGTTGGTTCTTTTTAGAAGTATTCAATATTTGTTCTCATCTTGATCGTATTTATGCATTAAGCTAACCGGCATTAACACAACTTAACTAGTTTATTAATCCGTAAACCTACAAGATTAAACCACTAATTAGCATTCTACCAAAGATAAAGAGATACATAAAAGATAAACAACCCGTTAATCTTATTATGTAGTTAAATTCCTTTCCCTTAAATAATCACAACCAGCTTTTACCTAAGGGTTTGCTACTAGATTAAGGACCCGAACCCGGAATCAATTAATCCTAGCCTTTTGCATGCAATTATACAACTTAGGTGATCAAACTAAGTAGAAAATAAACATGCAAACTAAGTTAAATACAAGGAATATAACACAAAATATATTGAATAAAACTTCTATTTAAAAAGAACTTACAACCACTTTATAATGCAGCTTCAATCCACCCAATGTAGCCAAGGGAGTTTAGAAACTCATTACAAAGAACACTATGAATATAGAGGTTTTTGTGTGGAAAATGAGATGATAATACCTATAGCCAAGGGCTCTATTTATACTACAAAATGCATTAAAAAGGAGTAAAGAGGCTGTGCTAACAGCCACCATTAAGGGGGAATTAAAGTGGTTGCAGACAGCCACAATAATGTCCTTAAAGTCGTCGAAAACAGCCGAGTAAAAGCCTCTGACGCTAACCCGCACCCGCGGCCAAGGGCGCCGCGGGGGCGGTTTAGGCAAAAACGTTCCAACTTCTTCTTGTCCGCGGGGCGGCTCGTCATACCCGCGGGGGCGGGTCCTTGAATGCTCTTGAAACGTCTGACTCTTTAACTTCGTAACGCTTCTGGTGAGAATCCGCAGGGGCGGCCCAGAGTTACCGCGGGGGCGGTGACACTGGATCTTCGGCTTCACAAGGCCGCTGGCATGGCCGCAGGCAAGGGCGCTGGGGCGCCGTCTTCGCTTCGTCAGGCTGGGTCACCGCAGGGGCGGACAGGGTTGGCCGCGGGGGCGGTGACATGTCTCTTCATGGCCGCGGGCGAAGACGCGGCTGCGGCTCTTGGTGGTGGTCTTCATGGTTGACACCGCAGGGGCGGACTGGAGAGTCCGCGGGGGCGGTGACAGGCTTGTCTTGGCCGCGGGCGTTGACGCAGGCAGCGGCACTCATCTGTGTTGTCACTGCGGGGGCGGACAGAGGATGCCGCGGGGGCGGTGTGCACCAGAATCTGAACTTCGATGATTTTCTTCAACTCCTAAGTATTGCTAATACCTTCTTTTGCTTCAATTTGAATCTTTTATCTGGATCACAGTATTAGCAATATAAAATGACTCAAAAACATAAAAACGACTCTAAAAGCTACCTAATATGATAGTGATTCCATCACCTATCAGAAGGTGGGGTTAGAGGTGGAGCTTTGGATTGGACATGTGGACTCCGCTCTAGAGTCTATTAGGTGTCCTGCTGAAAGACAGATTGAGTTGGTGTAGACTCTGTTAAGAGATTTGGCACAACACTATTGGAGGTCTATACGGGGTCAGGTTAGCAGTTATGATCAGATGAGGACCATGATCAGAGAGCGTTTCTACCCTGCCTCATTGAGGAGGGAGAAATTGCGGGACTTTGTGGAGGCTGGCTTCGAGGATGTACCAGTCTCAGAGGCTATTAGGAGGTTTCAGGAGGAGCTGACATTGCTGGGTCCAGCTGCCCCTCTTGCAGATCAGCATGTATATTTGTTTTCCCGACGATTGAGGGATACTACCCGTACTTATATGGCAGGTTTCCACTGTGAGTCTCTGATGGACTACTAGGACAGAGCTTCTGACTACGAGAGGGAGCGAGCTGGTAAGAGGAGAGCATCTCAGACCGGAGGGTCTGAGAAGAGACAGAGGACTGGGCAGACTAGTGGTACTGGTGGTGTTGCTAGTGCCGGGCAAGACCAGAGTCGCCAGAGTTATTCCTCATCTGCACCAGTTGCAGATAAAGGACCACAATGTTACAACTGTGGTGGTTATGGACATACGCGACGAGATTGCACGAGGCAGACAATGACTTGTTACATCTGTGGAAGACTAGGTCACAAACATATTTTCTGTAGACGAGGTGGAGCTTCGTCTCAGCAGGGTTCTACTACTGCTAGTGTAGCAGGGGGTGGGCAGAGGCCACCTCAGTAGCAACAGACACAAGGACAACAGAGAGTCCCATATCGTCCTACCACTCAGGGATCTGCTCCTGGGTTGGGTAGAGGCAGAGGTCGTGGTGGGAGCACCATTGATACCAGAGGACCACAGGGTCGAGTTTTTGAGCTGAGGAGTGCAGAGGAGCCAGCTGCACCGACTGCTACAGGTACCATTCTGATTCATGGTCTACATGTTAGAGTCTTATTTGATACTGGTGCTACGCATTCTTTTATTTTTGATGCCTGTGTTGAGCGTCTGGTTCTAGATACGACTGAGGGGATACCCTTTAGTATAGGGTTACCCGATGGTAGTAGGGTCAGAGGTAACCGTGAGATTCGTGACTTTCCCATTACTGTACTGTAGGGACCCGTGTATTGCTTGTGGACTTCTTTGTCATGCCATTAGTGCATGAAGAAGTCATTTTAGGTATGGATTGGATATATAGACATTCTGCAGTCTTAGATGTAGGTAGGAGGACTATTACCCTCTCTACCGAGTTAGGACAGGTAGAGGTTTTCCGAGGCTGGGACCTTGGAAAATCAGGTATGGTTATCAGTGCAATACGAGCAGCTAGACTGATTGCACAGGGTTGTGAGGCCTTCTGGTGTTATGCCATGAAGGAGGGGGAGAGTCTAGCATTAGAGGATATCCCAATTGTCTGTGATTTTGCAGATGTATTTGCTGAGCCGTCCAGTTTGCCACCTCAGAGGAGTGTGGATTTTGGTATTGATCTAGAGCCTGGTACGAGACCTATCTCGAAGGCCCCATACCGGATGGCGCCTGGCGAGATGTTAGAGCTGAAGAAGCAACTTGAGGAGCTGGCTAAGAAGGGTTTTATTCGCCCTAGCGTGTCTCCATGGGGAGCACTTATCCTCTTCGTACGGAAGAAGGACGGATCACTGAGATTATGCATTGATTACAGAGAGCTGAACAAGGTGACCATCAAGAACAAGTATCCATTGCCTCGTATTGATGACTTGTTGGATCAGCTTTAGGGAGCGACAATATTCTCCAGGATTGATCTGCGCTCAGGGTATCACCAGCTGAGGGTGAGAGAGCAGGATGTGCACAGGATAGCATTCCGGACCAGATATGACCACTACGAGTTTGTAGTGATGCCATTTGGTCTTACGAATGCCCCAACAGTTTTTATGGAGTTGATGAACAGTAATTTCATCGACTTCCTGGATCAGTTTGTGGTGGTCTTCATAGATGACATTCTGGTGTACTCTCACAACAGAGAGGAGCATGCAAGACAACTGATGACTGTGTTGCAGGTTTTACGAGATAGAGAACTTTATGCTAAGTTCTCTAAGTGCGAGTTCTGGATGCCAGAGGTAGCATTCCTAGGTCATGTGGTATCAGCTGAAGGAATTAAGGTGGATCCAGCCAAGATTGAAGCAGTAGAAGCTTGGACTACACCGACAAACGTCAAGGAAGTACGTAGCTTCCTTGGCCTAGCCGGTTATTACAGACGCTTTATGGAGGGATTTTCTGTGATTGCCCGTCCACTGACGAGTTTACTGAGGAAGACTACCCGATTTGTATGGTCTGATCAGTGTATGCAGAGTTTTGAGGAGCTGAAGAAACGTCTGACTTCTGCTCCTATTTTGGCACAACTAGAGGGTACAGAGGATTTTGTAGTTTACAGTGATGCATCCAAGCTAGGTTTGGGATGTGTATTGATGCAGCAGAGCAGAGTGATTGCATATGCGCGCGTCTAGACAACTGAAGACGTATGAGGAGAACTACCCGACTCATGACCTGGAGTTGGCAGCAGTAGTTCATGCCTTGAAGATCTGGAGACATTACCTGTATGGTGTTACATGTCAGATCTTCACAGACCATAAGAGTCTGAAGTATATTTTCACGCAGCGGGAATTGAATAACCGGCAGCGTAGATGGCTCGAGCTGATCAAGGATTTTGATTTGGAGATTCTGTACCATCCAGGGAAAGCGAACGTTGTCGCCGACACCCTAAGCAGGAAGACGCCTCGAGAGCAGGCGATTGCGAGATTAACAGTACAATCTTAGTTACAGAGAGACCTGATCTGGTTAGAGTTGGACATCCAGTTTCCTGATGAGGATGCCCGAGTGAGTACTTTAGAGGTTCTTCTTGATCTGTTGAACGAAATTCAACAGAAGCAGGAGACCTGCCCGACCTTGATGAGGATCAGAGAGAGGATGTCTCGGGATGAAGCACCATAGTTTCTTCTGGGAGAAGATGGAGTATTGAGACGCCGCGGTTGCGTCTGTGTACCTGCTGATGCAGATCTACGTCAGAGGATATTACAGGAGGCTCACTTACACCTTACTCTGTACACCCAGGTACGAGTAAGATGTATCAGGATTTGAGACGTTCATATTGGTGGGGAGGGCTGAAGCCCGATGTGGCCAAATTTGTGGCATAGTGTGCGACCTGTCAGCAGGTCAAGATAGAGCATAGCAGACCTGGAGGTGAACTCCATCCACTTCCTGTTCCACAGAGGAAGTGGGAGGACGTCACCATGGACTTTGTGACTGGGCTGAGACTGAGCCGGAGTTTTGATGCTATCTGGGCTATAGTGGACAGATTGACGAAGACGGCACGTTTCATTCCTATTAGGGAGACGTGGTCGGTGAGCAGATTAGCTGAGGAGTACACTAGGTAGATAGTGAGACTCCATGGGGTACCGAGGACGATCGTCTCAGATAGAGATGGACGATTTACCTCGAGATTCTGGCAGCAGATTCAGACTGCCCTGGGGACGAATTTGCACTTCACGACTGCGTTCCATCCTCAAACAGATGGTCAGTCAGAGAGGACTATTCAGACCCTGGAGGATATGCTGCGAGCTTGTGTGTTGGATTGAGGACAAGTGTGGACGGATCATCTCCCACTTGTTGAGTTCTCATACAACAACAGCTGCATGCATCTATTGGGATGACCCCATATGAGGCCCTGTATGGACAGAGATGTTGTACTCTGTTATGCTGGGATGAGCAGAGCAATGTTAGTGGTTTGACACCTGATCAGATTCAGGATGATGTAGCTCGTGTAGCACTGATTAGAGAGCGGATGCTGACTGCACAGAGCCGTCAGAAGTCATATGCTGATAGGAGGCGTAGACCTCTAGAGTTCAGAGTAGGCGCCCATGTGTGGCTGAGAGTGTCCCCGACACGAGGTGTTAGGCGTTTTGGCATTAAGAGTCCCCGATATGTCGGACCGTTCGAGATTCTGGATCGGGTTGGGAGCGCAACATAAAGATTAGCCTTGCCTCCGAGATTAGAGGGTGTTCACCCTGTGTTTCACGTGTTTTAGCTAAGGGAGTATATACTAGATCCGAGACACATCGTGAGTTATGATGATTTGGTGGTTGAGCCGGACCACACCTTTGTTGAGCACCCTATTGCAGTCCTAGAACGAGGTATGAGACGCCTGCGTTCGAAGGACATTCATATGCTGAGGATACAGTGGTTGAGACGAGGACCTGATGAGGATACATGGGAGACTGATGATAGTATCCAGAGGAACTATCCCGAGTTCTACGCTGAGATAGATGCACCAGTAGGATCACCGAGTAGATCTTAGTACTATCTTGGTGAGTATTATGTGCTTATATGCTTATATGCTATGATGTGTTTATTTCATACTAGCTTTGATGTGATATATGATCTTATTAGATCTTGTTGTGCTAGTATGATTATTGTTTATAGCTTGAGATGACTTTTTCCTCCATGCTATTGTGATACGATTAGGATTCAGCTGAAGATGGTTATTCCTCCATGCTATTTTGATGGACATAGTGTTGCTAGAGATGTTTTTCCTCCATGCCTTTCTGTTATGAGTATGGTACGGCTAGAGATGTGATTCCTCTATGCCTTGTGATGTGTTTATGGTTTGACTAGAGATGGTTTTCCTCTATGCCCTGGATAGTGTTTTGTTGTTGGAGTTGATGGTTTCCTCCATGCTTATGTTTGAGGTTATAGAGAGAGTTGTACCTCGGCTTGTGAGTCCGAGTGGTTTGAGGATTATACAAGTTTCGGGACGAAACATTTTTTTAGGGGGGGTGAGGTGTAAGAGCCTTAGTCTTTGGGAGCCAGATTTGGCTTTAGCCGCCCCCGCGGGTCCGTGAGGCCGCCTCTGCGGTTTCTTGCGGCTGCAGCCGGTTTTGTTGACCTCTTGACCGTGCTTTACCCTCTTTTCCTTACTTTCTTCTTACCTTGCTGAGAAAGGGTTTCACCTTCATTTCCCGTTCCAGACTCCTACGTCCTTCTTGCTTCTTCTTCTTCCCTTCTTCACCTTGATCTTGTTTTGGATTCCTTAGAGTTTGAAGATAGTTGTGTGTTGTTGTGATTGATGTTGATGGTAGATATGGTTGCTGAGCTTGGAAGCTAGTTGAGTTGTGGTTGTGGAGCTTTTCCTTGCCTAGTCCAACAGTAGAGGTGAGCTTCTTGTTTTTCCTTCCCTTCTTTCTTTCTTGTTCTTCCTCTCTAGCTTAGGATTAGATGTATGAAGAGGCATGTTGATGTTGGTTTATGTATGTATATGTATGTGCTTGGTTTTGGATGAGAGAAGACGTGATTTGATCACGTGAAGAGCCGAAGAGGAATCGCGGGATCACACTCTGTATCGTGCTTGCGCCGTGCCTGCGTTGCCTGCGGCCACTGTCACCGCGCCTGCGGCTGATCTTTGCCGCGTCTGCGGGTTGCCTGTTCCGCCCCTGCGTCTTTCCGTCACGCAGGTGCGTCTTGTCCCGGGTCTACCTAGAGTTGGGTAGATCCTTTCCTTTCCTAGTATGAGCGGGTTAGTAGCATGCTAGGTATGTGCATGAGGATAGAATGATGAGGATGTGATATATCTGTATGCCGGTTATGACTTTGAGGTTTATGAGTTAGGATATGATCCTTATGGATCCCTTGGGTCTAGGTGTGACCCTTGTTATGGATATGAGTTGATATATTGTTATGCCTTGTTACTAGGCAGTGTTGTCCTCCAAATTGGAGTGGACCCGATTGAGAGTTGATCGTAGTGAGACTACTTCGAGGTTGAGGTAAGTCCATAGTACTTACTTAGCTACCATCCTTATATTGGATGTGTGCATGAGTGGTGTGTGTGTTATCTGCTTTATAGCATGAGTTATGATGATTACCGACCTATGGTATAGTGATTGCCCATTGTAGGGCTTGACAGCTGTCCCTTTTATCCCTTTGGAGTCTGGGAAGTTCTCTGTGGTTTGGTCAGACTTGGTACACGGTTGGCCACTCCCCATTCCCTCAGGGTACACGGGTGGGTGTGACCAGGGGCCACTCCAGCTGCCATGAGCACCCAGAGGCGAGGGTTATATTCCCCGTGTCACATATATTCATATTGATATATATATATATATACGCTTGAGTGATTGGACTTTATAAAGATAATAAACCGGGTAAATGTGTGAAAGCATGATGATGTGTTATTATTTGTTGTGGTGTGATTGTGCTTATGCTTATCATCTATATATATGTGTATGGTTAGCTAACGGGTTTATACCGTGTTGTAGATCCTTTGTAGGTTAGGAGAGCTGCAGAGTGATCCAGAGTGGGTGATCCGCTGAGGGCTCCGTACACTGGATCGATATCAAGGATATGGGATATTTCATATGTACAGTTTATGTTTTATTTGTACTCAGCGGTACTTATGTATTACCTTTTGATATATATATATATATATATATATATATATATATATATATATATATATATATATATATATCAATTTGATGTTTTGTATTTAATCTATTTGTGCCTTGTTGTAAGATTCAGTGAACTTGTTGTCAGGCAGGGTCAGGATCCATTGTGAGATCCTAGCCCAGTAGCACTTCGAGTCCTACGGATTCGTGGTGTTACATTGTTGTAAGGTCCAGTATTATTGTTGCTAAACTAAGGTCGGGACCCATTGTGAGGTCCTAACCTGTGACATTCCGAGTTCCTAGAATTCGGGGTGTTACAATGTACGAATTATTTTGCTCTTATTCGGTAAATAATTTTGGAAGCTCATTAAAAAAATTGAGGATCATTGTATTCAAGTTAAATTGAAAATACCGTATGCTTTTAGAATTAACATTACGATAGGGGTTACTAATATAGAGGGCAACATTTCAAGAAAAGACACAATTATTTATCAACTAAATTCAAATTCAAATGTTGCAAATATGGTTAAGTCAAAATGATGTACAACTTGAAATAATGTTAAGCTATTACATCTAGATGTTTAGTTGATAGTTTGTGTTCTCTTGTGTATTGTTAATGATTTGCTCTCGAATTTGTTCAAATTTTAGCACCGCCGTATTAGTTGGTGGATTAGACATGAATATAAGACCGTGATATTGAGCATGTATTGTTGTAAAAACTAAGTTCAAATATGAATGTCTAAATTATGGATGAGTGAAATGAGGATACGATTTAAATTATGGATAGACAATCATTTGGAAAACTCGAAGACTTTTTTTGTTTCGGATTATGATACTAAGTTTGAGACCACCAAATTAGTTGGCAGATTAGATATAAACGAATTAGGATATTATCCTTATGGATAACGGCATAATAGATTCTTAATACAACAATTTTACCCTTTTGATTAAATGAGTAACTAAGATTCCGTTGTGGATTGCAGTTGTGTTGTTTTGGTTTTGGGTACAATATAAGGATGTATTATTGGAAGTTTGGGGATGAAGACTGAATTTTTATCTATACTAATGGTTTCAATTTTATTAATGTGATTGTCTTTGACAAGAAGTTTGGGGATGAAAGATGTATCATTCTCATTATGATATGAATGATATAACTATTCCATTTGAACTAAAAATGATTAAATTGATAAGCAAGGATTTGATGAGTATATTGTTAGCTTAAATATGCGCACTTCTCTTGAAGATCAGGAGGATTCACTTATCATCTCGGCTCTAATCAAGTCTTCGTGTTTTCGCAAAAGATTTCAAAGACACTAAACGAAATAGAGTATATTTTAACGATCATTATTTATTGGATGTTAGTATGAGCTGTGATGAATCTGGTGTCTATAATTTGGATGACAGGAAATCATTTATACGCGATAAGGTTGAAGATTTTCTAAGATAGTTTTTCCTCGTAGTTGGTTTTATGTTTAAATCTACTATTTCTTAGTAGTTATTAAGACTTTTTTGTATTTTGAATTTGGATTGCTATGTTTTCTTACTTGGCTATGTTCATAGCTGTAAGTTTTCGTTTAATGAACGTTTAAAAAATTTTGAAAGACATTCAAGGCTTCATAAGTTTTTGTAAGTTAAGTTGGAAATTTGCCTAAAAAGTTCACGTAATCAAGAAAAAATAAAATTTGTTATTTGGAATTGATATTACCATACGTTTTATTTGTCATAACTTAAGCCACTTCAACTTTCAATCAGTTGGGTAAGGAACCTAAAGACTCACCGGCGCTCACGTAATCAAGAAAAAAAAATATCAAAAGACTTTAAAATGTAGATTTCCAAAAATAATTTCATGTTTCGGCATGTTCTTACCGGATAAGATGATGAAAGAATAACAATATAATTAATTTAATAGAATCTGCAAGTGAATTCGTAGGTTGAGGGATGGGTCTTGTTGTCAAGTTTCCTTTGCTTATGCACTCGCAGACCAATTTTTGTCCGGTCCAAGAAAATTTCTACACATTTTCGTTATATTTTAGAAGTCATTCACTATGTGGAAATATGTTCAATCTAAAATAATCAACGTTTGTTCAGTTCGTCACTTGTCCGTGTGGTTAAGAGGTTAATGATCATGCAACTTGTATTTATAAAGAGACGCAGATCATGCACCTAGCGACCGTACACCCTAATCGTTCATGGCATAATTACAACATGCAAGATTGTGTTTTATACGATCATACACCTTGTGATCGTGCTTCCCTAGTTGAATAACAATTAGGGATGCATGATCACACACCTTCTGAGCGGAGTGGTCATTGTAGTTTGTTTCACCGAACATTTGAAGTCGGTTGGCGGGGGATTCGACACAAAATGTGATAACCACCACAACGTGACCTAAGAACATCCTCGACTCTTTTATAACTATATTGATAACATGGTTTATTGCCCTAGTCTATGCATGCAATAAAGTAGATTTTCCCTTTCCGCACTCATGAATAAGCCTTAGTTTGTGTCATTTATGCTTGTTTTGTTCTACTTTGCATGAATAGATGTCTACACACTCTATTGGTGGTTTTGCAGGTGATATGGCGCATTTCGGAGCTAAAACGATGCATATGAGGATCAAGCCTCAGAGTGGATGTCTTGGAGTGACCACACGTCTGAAGAAAAGGGCAAGGAATCGAGCTAAAGAGCATGAAAGGGACTTTAAAGCAATCTCGGGCAAGCACCTCGGCCGAGATCCAAGATTTATTTTAATTGAGGACGAGATCCACCAAGTCGAGAGCATTATCGAGTGGCATCTCGGCCCGAGATCAAGCCATGGGACCGGTGTAAGAGCCTTAGTTTTAGGAGCTAGTTTTGGCCTTAGCCGCCCCCGCGGGTCTGTGAGGCCGCCCCTGCGGCTACCCTGTTACTCCGCCCCTGCGGCCAGGAAACCCGCCCCTGCGGTTTCCGGCGGCTGCAGCCGGTTTTGTTGACTCTTTTGACTTGTGCTTTACCTTTACCTTACTTCTTTCTTTCCCTTGGCTGATCAAGGGTTACTTCTTCATTTCCAATCCAGCTTCACGTCCTTCTTGCTTCTTCTTCTTTCTCCTTGAGCTTGAGTTTGGTTTTCCTTAGAGTTTGAAGAGAGTTGTGTGATTTGTGGTTGATGTTGATGCTAGTGTTGTGGTTGCTGAGCTTGTGAAGCCAGTTGAGTTGTGCTTGTGCTCTTGCTTGCCTAGACCTTCAACAGTGGTAAGTCTTCTTCTCCTTCTTCTCTTCCTTCTTCCTCTGTTTCTTCCTTCCCTAGCTTAGGATTAGATGTATTGAGCATAGGGTGATGTTGGAATGTGTATGTTGTGGCATGTGTATGAATCCGGGATGATAAAGACGTGATTTGATCACGTGAAGAGTGGAAGAAGACTCGCGGGGCTACGTTCTGCACTGTCGCCGCCCCCGCGCCTGGAAGCCGCCGCCCCTGCGGAAGCCGTGCTGCAGCGCCTGCGCCGTGCCTGCGTTTGCTTGCAGCCTTGTCACCGCGCCCGCGGCTGAGTTCCGCCGCGCCCACGGGTTGCTTGCTCCGCCCCTGCGTCCCTTGTTTTACGCAGGTGCGTCTTGTCCCGGATCTACCTAGAGTTAGGTAGATCCTTTCCTTTTCTAGTATGAGCGGTAGTAGCATGCTAGGTAGCAGATGTTGAGGAGTATGATATAGATATGCCGGTTACGGCTTTGAGGTTTACGAGTTGGATTTGATCCTTATGGATCCCTTGGGTCTAGGTGTGACCCTTTGTGTGATAGGAGTTTGATATATATGTATGCCTTGTATAGGCCATGGTATCCTCCAGTTTGGAGTGGACTGAGTTAAGGGTTGATCCAGTGAGACGACTACGAGGTTGAGGTAAGTCCGTGGGACATACTTAGTTTCCATTCCTTTATAGGATGTTGTGCATGAGTGGTGTTTGTTATATGTTTTATAGCATGCATTATGATGGTCACCGACCTATGGTATATTGCTTTCCCATTGTAGGGCCGTGATAACTTGCCCTTTCATCCCGCCGGGAGTTTGGGAGGTTCTCTGTAGGCAGGCCAGACCTGGTAAACGGTTCGGGCACTCTCCATTCCCTTAGGGTACACGGAGAGGTGTTCCAGGCACCATTCCAGCTGGTTATTGGACCCAGACGCAAGGATTATATTCCTCGTGTCACGTATGTTGATATTGATATATATATATACGAGTTGATTGCTGGACTTTATAAAGATAATGAACCGGGTAAATGTGTGATATCATGTTGACGTGTTTGGTATTATTTGATGTGTGTTTGTGCTCTGCATCTCTTATATATGTGTATGGTTAGCTAACGGTTTGATACCGTGTTGTAGATCCTTTGCAGGTTAGGAGAAGTGTAGAGTGATCCAGGGTTGGCGATCCGCTGAGGGCTCCGTACACTGGGGCGTAATCGGGGATATGAGTTCTTTTTGTTGTACAGTGTGGTTTTGTTTGTACTCAGCGGTACATTGTATTACCCTTTGGAGATATATATATATATATATATATATATATCAGTTTCATGTTTTGTTTTAATTTATCGGTGCCTTGTTGTAAGATCAGTGAAATTGTTGTCAGGCTAGGGTCAGGATCCATTGTGAGATCCTAGCCCAGTAGCACTCCGAGTCCTACGGATTTGGGGTGTTACAACCGAGACCAACCCAACACCTCGACCGAGATCATTCCTTGGAACGAGATGACTTGAACAAAGAGCAATATCGGGCGGCATCTCGGCCTGAGATCCTAGCAAGTTCCGACCGAGATTTGCTGCCGCTAAAGAAATTCAAGGGTGATGCCTAAACCTTAGGCCCAATTGTTGGCATCTCGCCCAAGATTTGACCCAAGATTCCCTGTCTGAACGTGTCAGATTTGTTTTCAGGCACCGACCCTTGCTTTTTGGCAGAGGTTGGGTGTAAAAGGAAAGCTTGAGAACTGACACAAGGGCAAAAATATTAACCTAGAATCCCTTTGTAGCCTAGAGTTGTCTTTTCTCTTCTCTTGAACCTAAAAACACCTTCTTCTTGACATTTTCTAGAGTTTTGAGTGGAAAAATCACTGATTTGTTTCTTATTATTTGTTGGAGCAAGTTGTAACATATATTGGTCTTATTTTGCAGCATTCTTGAAGCTATAAAACAGAGTTTGCATCTTCCTCCTCCTTGTATCTATTTACCATGAATGTTTTGTTTTCTTGCTTTGTTTTTCCAGATTTTAATATGTCTTTAGTTGGCTAGAATCTTAGTGATTCTAGGGTGAATGGGTTGTTGTTTGTGGCATGGATGATGATAGACTAGTTGCTTGTTGGAATTAGGTACAAAATTGTGAAAACCATAGGGTCGTTGTACTAAATCTAGCTTAGAAACCTTCTAGGTTAGTAAGATAATATTTGGAAAGAGACTTACCCGGTAATTTTGTAGCTTAGATATCGAAGATGACGAACTTTAGGTAGTAGAGAAGTAAAACTCCTCAATTGGATTGTGATGTGCAGAATTACTATCTAAGTTAGGTATTCCCGAGACTTACCCGGTAAAGTGTTACTTAGTCCTTAGATAGAGAATCCGGTTTGTACCGAATTTCCGTCCTATATACCTTGAGACTTACCCGATAAAAGTAGTTAGGATTGAAATTAGATGATCTTGAGACTTACCTGGTAATAGTTTATCACCAAAGAAACATCCATCCTTGTAGCATTGATTCTTTACTTAATCCAGTTGCAACTAACTTGAGTCCATTGACATGAATAACGACCTATGACACCTTAGAATCTCTTTCCCGTTTAATTTGACAACCACTTGTTTGTGTTTTACCTTTAATTCACTATTTACTTGGTTTGATCCTAGATCAAACACCTCTCAAAAACCAACCAAAAACATGAACCTTCTTAACTGTTACTTCTTCTTTCTATTTCTTAGTCTAGACTTGTACTATCTTTGATCAATTCGTGCAAATCGAACCGTCGACGTCTTTGTTTTCGACCTTGGAATATTTGCCGAACTACGTAACGACGCATACACTGTGGGTTCGCTACTAGTTAGGTAATTATTACGAGTTATAAATTTTAAAACTAAGCATTCCGTTTCTTGTGAGCGTACGAGTCTTTGTCACTATTGACAACGATTTGTAGGTCATAATCTAGCGAACATATATCATAATGTCTTCTTTCTTGAGTATTTTTAGTCTTCTTCTGTTCCATTTTCCACCTCTTCTTGCCTATCCCACCATCCTCTTTTCCATTTTCACTAATCTATAATTTAGGGCATAAGACAGAAAAATTTTAAGCCATAACGGTACGAACCGAAAAAGAAAAAATTGGTGGAAAATCCGAAATACTATAAACCACGAGGGTGCCATCTTGATTTTGTTTAAATAAAGTCTTAAATCAAACTAAATATCACCAGATATGCTTCTAAATCCAATTCCCTCACCTTTCACCTCCTATGTGATTGGATTCAAGTCTTCTTTTTAATTTTGTACAGTGTTATTGTTCAAATTCTCTCAATTTCCCTCTCCTACCGAAGAAGTTAAGATTTTTTCATGGCTAATGATATTCGATTTGTCTTCTTCAACTTAGTTTCTTAGATTACTATAAAACATATAGTAATATCAATTTCAAACAACTATTCAGTGTTCGAATAACTAGTTTGATTATCTCCTTCAACAATAATCGACGAGGAGAAGCAATTTGAAGCGCTTATGCCGGAAGATAGGTCAGAGTGGAAATCGATCGGTGAATGGTAGAGGTGAGAGTAAAAAACCGTTAGTAATCGATGATGAGCCTTCTATGAATAGACTAGTCTCCGTTCACTCTTGATTCATGCATGTATACACCCAAAAATTATGTTTTTTGTGATTTTAGAGGGTGAATGTAATTGATATATCAATAATGTATATGTGTAATTGACATATACATATAGTAAAATGGATCATTCATAAATTTTTGTTACTATTTTAGATAATATGGCTAAATAAATAGGATCCATAATTACATTTTTTGTGATCGATATTTTTTGTATTATAAGATTTTGTCAAAGTTGTATTAAAATTAAAGGTAATGTTTAGAAAATCCTTTGAATGTTTGATTCTATGTGATTACAATGTAAATGAGTGATTGTAACTAGTTTATACAATGAATATGGAAGAAATTCTAAGGTTTCATACTATAATCTTTTGAAGGTGATGGCATCTATGCATTTTTTAGTGCTTAAACATTCATGGATTTGGGTGGGTATATTGTATTGGAAGATAACTTCTCTAATTATTATATATCATATCTTTCAATACATGTATGCACTTTGATTAAATTTTTTTAATGTATATGTGTAATTGGAAGATACATTTAGTAAAATGGATAATTCATAAATTTTTGTTACTATTTTAGATAATTTGATAAAATATTAATTAAATAGGATTCATAATTACCTTTTTCTTATTAGTCCATGTACACTTTATAAAGTTTATGTTCATGGTATGTAGGTTTTGGTGATCAATATTTATTATATAATAAGATTTTGTCAAAGTTGTATTCAAATTAAAGGTACAAAGTTTAGAAAATCCTTTGAAGGTTTGATTCTATAATTACGATGCATATGGTTGTTACTATTTGTTACAGTTAATATGGATGAAATTTTAATGATTCATACTATAATTCTTCAAAATAGGTACTTAATTGTTTTTCCACGTCACAACATATTGTTACAGGCTGTTTTTATAATAACGTTTGTATACATATAAAAGGAAAATGATATCCCACATTGGTTTATTTGTAAAGTTGGGAGATAGAAGTATATATAAAAGACGAAGCTATATAGAGAATACAAACACAATTGTCATTTCAATCATCCCAATTTCTCACTTCCACATATGTTTAAATATTTCATTTTGGTGAATATGAATTTGTATTCTATGTCTTGGAATCATAAGAAGAGGTACACTCTTGCCTTATACTCTATTTATTGAATTTTATTAAATTTAATTCTTGTTGTTGCCATATATTATTTTAACAAGTTTTAGGAAGCTTTTGTGTGATACTAGGGTGTGTGACATCCCGATTCGAACGGCAAGAATGAATCCGTCCGATCTGAACGACCGAGTGGATCCACCCGATCTGCACGGCTGAATGGATCCACCTAGTCTAAACGACTGAACAGATCCAACTGATCTGAACAACCCGATCTGAGCAGTCTTACAAATCTGTCCGATCTGAACAACTGTACGGATCTGTCCGATCTAAATGGCCGGACGGATTCTCCCAATATGAATGTACAGACGGATCCACCCGATTTGAACTTCGGGATAAATCCATCCGATTTGAACGACGGGATAGATCCACCTGATATGAACGGCCGGACATATCCACCTGATATGAACGGGCGGACATATCTACCCGATATGAACGGGCGGACATATCTACCCGATATGAACGGGCGGACATATCTACTCGATCTGAACAGTCGGACGTATCTAGCCGATTTGAATGGACATAATATATCAGAAATCAGATCTAAACGTTAGGAACAAATCGACCCGATCCAAATGATTGAAATATATCGATGTGTTATATGATTAAGTAATTTTACAAATTTGGTTTGATATTAGATTCATTTATTCTACAACAACTCAATCAATATCAATATTTTAATATTATTTAATTAGTTATATTGATATTATGTAACTAACTAATTGATTTGTATCGTATTTTTACTAGATTTGTTTTCGATGAGGATGGAATTACACAAACGTTATTCATCTCATTTGAAAAGAACCCAGACACAAGCGTTCTTCATCACACAATGAGGTATTTTTATAACTTATATTAATTATTCTTTCTCATTGATATATGCATAACATGCATTATTTGGCTCATGTTGGTATGTTAATGGTGTCGAAAATCGGCAAAGAGAAGAAATATGTGTACAATTAATTTTTTTACAACATAATATATTACTTTTTTGACAACATAGTATATTAAATGACATAAAAAAATATGTGAATAAATTATTTGGCTCTTGTTCGGTAAATTGTTTTGGAAGTTCATTAAAAAATGTCGGTCATTTAAAATTGTTACAAGGGTTACTAATATAAAAATGTAGATCGTTTTGGAAGCTCATAATATATTACTTTTTGGTAAATTATTTGGTTCTTTTTTGGTAAATTGTTACAAGGCGTTATTACATCTAGATGTTTAGTTTATAATTTGTGTTCTTTTGTGTAAAGTTAATAGTTTTCTCTCGAATTTCTTCAAGTTTAACACCGCCGTATTAGTTGACGGATTAGACATAAATATAAGACTTGACATTGAGCATGTAACGTTGAAACAACTAAGTTCAAATATGAATGCCCAAGTTATAGATGAATGAAATGGAGATACAATTTAAATTTATGGATAAACAATCGTTTAAAAACTAATTGATTTTTTTTTCCTGATTATGCAACTAAGTTTAAGACCGCCACATTAGTTGGCGGGTTAGATAAACACAAATTCGTACATTCTCCTTATGGATAAAGGCCTATTGCATTCTTAATACAACAATTTTACGTTTTTGATTGAATGAGTAACTAAGATTCCGTTGTGATTGCAGTTGTGTTATTTTGGTCTTGGGATATGATAGAAGCATATATTACCGGAAGTTTGGGATGAAGACCGGACATGTATCTATACTCATGGTTTCAGTTCCAATGATGTGATTGTCTTTGACAAGAAGTTTGGGAATGAAATATGTATCATTCTCATTATAATGAGAATGATACAATTGTTCCATTTGAACTGAAGATGAGTAAATTAATAAGCAAGGCTCTGATGAGTAGATTGTTCGGCTTAATTATGCCTACTTCTCATGAAGATTTGGAGGATTCATTTATCATCTCGGGCTCTGATGCAAGTCTTTGAATTTCGACAAAGGATTTCAGAGGCACTAAAGGAAATAGAATATATTTTAACGATTATTATTTTTGCGATGTTAGTATGAGTTGTGATGAATATAGTGTCTATTATTTGGGTTACGAAAAATCATTTATATGCGGTAAGGCTAAAGATTTATGTAAGATAATTTTTTCTTGCAGTTGGTTTTATGTTGAAATCAACTTCTTCTTAGTAGCGATTAAGAATTTTTTGTAATTTGGATTGAAATTCTTTCTTTCTTTGATTATGTACATATACTAAAGAAATAAAAATATATTATATCAAATTATTTATGGTCCAAGATCGGCTATTTTCATAGCTATAAGTTTTTGTTTAATGATAATCCTCAACTATTCTTTCTTGAATATTTGTATTCTTCTTTAGTTCCATCTTTCTCCTTTTCATGTTTATCCTATCCCCTCTTCTCCATTTTCAATAATCTATAATTTAGGGCATATGGCGAAAATTTTCTTAAAACCGTAAGGTTACCAACAAAAGTGAAAAAAATTGATGTATACAATCCGAAATACAACAAACCACGAAGGTAATATCCTTTTTTTTAATATATAAATAAAGTTTGAAATCAAACTAAATATCACTAATTACTTCTTTTAAACACAATTCCCTTACCTTTCACCTCCTTTGTGATTGGATTGAAAGATTTTTCTTGTTTTGTACAAAATTATTGTTCAAATTCTCTCAACTCCTCTCTTCTATTTACATTAATTCTTCTTACAAAACTATCATACAAGACATTCCCATTTCCTTGGATTATTTGTAACACCCCGAATCCGTAGGACTCGAGGCGCTACTTGGCTAGGATCTCACAATGGATCCTGACCCTAGCTTGACAACAAATTCACTGAATCTTACAACAAGGCACCAATAGATTAAAACAAAACATAAAACTGATATATATATATATATGCATATCAAAAAGGTGATACAAGGTACTGCTGAGTACAAAAGTAAAACATGAATCCGTACAACGTAAATAACCCATATCCCACGAATACGCCCAATGTACGGAACCCTCAGCAGATCACCCCTCTGGATCACTCTGCAGCTCTCCTAACTTGCAAAGGATCTACAACACGGTATAAAACCGTTAGCTAACTATACACATATATAAGAAGATGCTAGAGCACAAACACACATTAATAATATTAACACATCATCATGATATCACACATTTACCCGGTTTATTATCTTTAATAAGTTAAATTACTCAATCGTATAAATAGATGTATATGAAGATATGTGACACGAGGAATATAATCCCCGCCTCTGAGTACTCTAGCCAGCTGGAGTAGTATCAGCACACCTCCCGTGTACCCTATGGGAGTGGTGAGGGTCCTTCCCGTATACCAGATCTGGCCTGACTATAAAGAACCTCCCAGACTCCACTACGGGATGAAAGGGAAAGGTTATCACGGCCACTACAATGGGCGGTCAATATAACATAGGTCGGTGACCATAATAACACATGCTATGAAGCATATAACACACACACCGCTCAAGCATACATCCAATATAAGGATAGTAGCTAAGTAAGTCCTATGGACTTACCTCAATCTCAGGAGTAACTCAAGTACGATCAACTCTCCGACTGGTCCACTCCAAACTAGAGGACAACACGGCCTATACAAGGCATATATATATATATATATATATATATATATATATATATATATATATATATATATATATATATATATATATATATATATATATATATATATATATCAAACTCCTATCACACAAAGGGGTCACACCTAGACCCAAGGGATCCATAAGGATCATATCCAACTCGTAACCTCAAGGCCGTAACCGGCATATCTATATCATACTCATCAAAACCGATACCTAGCATGGTACTACTTCCCTCGAACTAGGAAATGAAAGGAGCTACCCAACTATGGGTAGTCCTGGGACAAGACGCACCTGCGTGATCAAGGGACGCAGGGGCGGAATGGATAACCCACAGGCGCGGTAGGTAGAAGCCGCAGGGGCGGTGACAAGGCTGCAGGCTAACGCAGGCACGACGCAGGTGCTGGCGCGGGCGCGATGGCACGGTCTCCGCAGGGACGGCGGTTTCCAGGCGCGGGGGCGGCGACAGTGCAGAATGAAATCTCGCGGCTTCTCTTCGGCTCTTCACATGATCAAATCATGTCTTCACTCCATCACAACACACACATGCCACAATATACACATTCCATCAACATCCTATGTCCAAACATCTAATCTTAAGCTAAAGAAATGGAATCCAAGAAGAAAGAAGAGAAGAGGAAGAAGGAAGCTTACCACAGCTATGGTCCTAGGCTGTAGGGAAGATCAACACAGACCAAAGCTGGCTTCCAAGCTCAGCAACACACATCACTAGCATATCAACAACCATCAAGCACAACTTCCAAGCAAAACTCCAAGAGAAACTCAAGCAAGATCAAGGGAAGGGATGAAGAAGCAAGAAGGACGTAGAGCTGGATTGGAAATGTGAAGAAGTAACCTTGATCAACCAAGGGAAGGAAAGAAGTAAGGAAAGGTAAAGCACGGTCAAGAGAGTCAACAAAACCGGCTACAGCCGCCGGAAACCGCAGGGGTGGTTCCATGAGCCGCAGGGGCGGTGGTCATGCCCGCGGGTGCGGAAAGGCCAGTCTCGGCCCAAAGCCAATCTCGGCTATGGTCCGATCTCGGTCCGAAAGAATAGGGGTCTCACATTGTTGTTCTAGTAACCCTTCTCCTATTGAAGAAGTTAATATTTTCTCATTCGCAATGATATTCAATTGTCTTCTCCAGTTTAGTTTTTAAAATTACAATATAACATATGTTAATATCAATTTCAAACAACTATTCATCATTCAAATATCTAATTTGATTATCTTCTTCAGCACTAATCAACGAGGATAAGCAATTTGAAGCGCATACGCCGGAAAATAGGTCATAATAGAAATCGATCGATGAATGGTGGAGGTGAGAGTAAAAAACCATCGATAATAGACGATGAGCCTTCTATGAATATACTAGTCTTTGTTCACTCTTAATACAAGCATGTATACACCAAAAAATTATGGTGGTTGTGATTTAATTATCAAGGGTGCATGTACCCTGGATAAAAATAAATTTAATTGATATATTAATAATGTATATGTGAATCTTGATCAAACCAAATTGTGGCATGCTCGTTTTGCACATATAGGAAATAAAGGCTTGCATTACATTTTTAAAAATGGTTATTTTGATCGTAAACCTGCCGCTTTAGACATGTGTGAAAACTACATTTTTGGCAAAGCTACTCGTTTAACTTTCAATAGATCTACCTATGTTGCTAAATATCCTCTTGAATATATTCATTCTGATCTTTGAGGACCCTCCCAAGTTGATACTATAGGAGGTAAAAAAAATATATTATTTCTTGTATTGATCATTTCTCAAGAAAAATTTGGGTGTATTTACTAAAGGCCAAAAGTGAAGCTTTCAACACTTTTTAACTTTGGAAAACCAAAGTTGAAAATGATTATGACTATAAGCTTAAATGTTTAACGGATAATGGTCTAGAATTTTGTAACCATGACTTTAATAAGTATTGCTTACAAAATGGTATAAAACGACATTTGACTGTTTCGGGAACCCCTCAGTAGAATGGGACTGCTGAGAGGATGAATATGACTTTGCTGGAAAGGTAACTGACATATGCATTTACTAAAATGGATCATTTATAAATGTTTGTTACTATATTAGATAATTTGATAAAATATTAATGAAATGGGCGAACTGATATGTCAGATATGAACGGCCAAAAGGTTCCAACCGATCTGAACAACCCAAAAAGATCAACCTTATTTGAACAGATCCAATCGTTCCGAAAGTCCGAACGGATCCACCCGATCTGAACGTCCGAATGGATCCAACAAATTTGAACGAACGTACAGATTCGCCCAATCTAGATGGCCGTACGGATCCGCCCTTTTTGAACATCCCGAACGGATCCACCCGCTCTGAACGGTCGAACGGATCCTCTCGATTTGAACGGCCGTATGGATCCGCCCGATTTGGACGGCGGGACGGATCCACCAGATCTGAACGGCCGGACGGATCCGCCTGATCTAGACGGCCGGATGGATCCGCCCGATCTAGACGGTCGTACGAATCCGCCCGATCTGGATGGCCGGGGGATCCACCCGATATGGACAGCCGTATGGATCCATCCGATTTGAACGGTCGGATGGGTCCGCCTGATCTGAACGGTTGGGTGTATCCACCCGATGTGAACGACCGGGCAGTTCCACCCGATATGAACGGCCAAAAATGTAAAGTCCGGAATTTTTAGTAAATAAAGATGTAACAATGATCGGGAAACTTAGAAATATATTATCTTTTTATTCTCTTTCCGTAAATTATTTTACGGAAATGTTCGGGAATTTATTCCGACCGTAACGTCCGTTACGGAATTTTTTTTTTTCGAGTTCGAACCCGACCTCTATCCCTACTCTTCTTCTTCCCTCCCATTCCCCTTCCACGGGGAAATCTCGGCCGCTGAGATGCCAATCTCGGCCGAGATGGCCGAGCTGCCTTTTTCCCCCACGCGCCCAAGATGGCTGCCAACCCTACCGCCGACCCCTCGCCCTCCTCAGCTGCCACCCAGCTACTGCCTAGCCCTGCAGCTGCCACCCAGCTACTGCCTAGCCCTGCAGCTGCCGCCCAAGCTCACTAGGCCGACCCCTCGTTCTCGGCCTCCCTTGCTTCACCTGCAGCCTCCCTCACTTTCCCTTGCCCGGCCTTCACTCCCTCTCCCTCGCTCCATTCCCTCTCACTCACGCAGACTCCCTACTCCATCTCTCTCTCTCGGCTTCTCACGTCCAACCACACTCTCGCCTTCGTCTTGCCCTCTCTTCTCTGGACCGAGACTCGCCAGAGCAACCACCACCTCGGCCGAGCCCCGCCATCGTCGGACGAAGGAAGCCACGCCACAGGTTCACGTTGCAGATCTGCAACCTCGGCCGAGCTTTGCTGCAACCTCGGCCGAGCTTTGCTGCAACCTCGGCCGAGCTTTCCTACACCCCGGCCGGGACACCCTTTTTCCTCGGCCGAGATCTGCCTTGCAGCCACCGGGGAAGCCAGGGGAACCACCGCCGCCCTCGCCGCTGGAGCCGCCTCGCCCTGGAGCCACCCTTGCCTGCAGAAGCCGCGGCCGCACCCCCTCCTTGCCGCCCCCGCGGGACTGTTCAACAGCTTTAGGGATAATTCCGATCGGCCTCCCCCTCTTTAGGTATAATTGCGTTTTTGGCCCTCTGTTTTGTATTAATTACAGAAAATGCCCATAATCCTAGTAATTGCAGATTTGACCCATAAATTCCGGAATTGACGCATTATATTCCTTGTTAGATTTAGTCGGAATTTGGCCTTAGGTTTGAATTACGAATAACGACCCGTAGGTTGGAAAAATGGAGAAATTCCGGAAAACATGTTAGCGGTTTTAACCGTAGATTTAATTACGGAATTTTAACGTAGGTTTTGAGGAACGAGTTACACCCTAGTATCATGTTAGGATAGAATTGGAATAACTTGGAGGAAATGCCAAGTAGTGGCTATGGAAACCTTAGGAAAACGTAATAGACGTGCTAGACCCCGTGGACGTTTATAAGAGTTGGGTTACGAGCATGATAGATTCTAGGATGTGATTCTAGAATGGGAATTGAATGATCTTGTATAGATCATTTGGGTAGAAGTCCTAGACTTCTCGAGTTGAGCAGGTATTGATAAGATATCGTGCTATGAGCAGGTGTTGCATTCTTCCCAAGGGAAGCAGGAACGTGAGAGTTAGCGTTGGGACGAGGTAAGTCCCCAGACTTACTTAGCGAGTATTTTACGTATTAGCATGATGCGTGTTGGGTGGTGTGTGTTTAAATATATGTTATAATTATGAAACCAGTAAATAGGACCACCGACCATGTAATTATGTTTGGCCCAAGTGTATGATAACGGGCGGTGACAATACTGCCTAGCCCGGCATGGGTCTAGGGGATTCTGGGCGACTTGCCCGGCGGGTTAGATGGACGGAGGCATCCGTGCCATTCTTTGCCGGTGGGGGGACCGAGGCGAGACCACAGTGGTTCTCGTGTCACAACCAGAAGTTGAATTAGAACGGGATACGAGTTAATAAATAAAGATGATAAACCGGACTTGCGTGATTTATGTTTTGTGATTTTATGTGTGTTTGTGCCCTTCCCCTTTATTCTAATGCTTAGAATGCTAGCTAACGGTTTAAACCGTTTATGTAGATGATTTGCAGGTTAGGGACGCCGCCGAGTAAGGCGGAGGAGTGGACAGCCGGGGTCTCCGTACATCTTAGGACGGGGATGGTTTTGAGTCATGGTTTTTATGTTATCATTATGGATTTTGTCGTATGTTAGATTTTTGCACCGTATTATGTTGTTTTGAGGACTCGGCTGAGTTTCCCAGTTGTACTTTACTTTTCGTCCTGCATACATTAAAAACGTATTTAAGTTTTCCGCCTTTATTTTGTGCTATTGTTGAAAGGTCTAGTGAAATTGTTGTCAGGCTAAGGGTCGGGACCCATTGTGCGGTCTCACCGAGTAGCGCCCTGAGTCCCGCGGACTTGGGGTGTTACAAAAAAGATCCACTGGATCTGAACAGCCAAAAAGATCCATCCGATTTGAATGGGCATAATATATATTTGATAAATCAGACCTAAACGTTAGGAACAAACTAATCGACCCAATCTAATCTAATAAAATATATCAATGTGTTATATAATTAACTAATTTTACAAATTTGGTTTGATATCAAATTTAATTATTCTACAGCAACTCATTTAATATCATTGTGTTATATGATTAAGTAATTTTACATGGTATTTAATTTATATTTAATTATATCGATATTATGTAACTAACTAATTTGTTTTTGTTGAATTTTTACTAGATTTGTTTTGGATGAGAATGAAGTTATACAAACATTATTCATCTCATTTTAAAAGAACCCGGACACGAACCTACTTCATAGCAAAATGAGGTATTTTTAAAACTTACATTAATTATTATTTATCATTGATGCGTAACACGTATTATTTGGCTCTTGTTGTATCGAAAATAGGGGAAGATAAGAAATTAATATGTGTACAATTAATATTTTTTGATAACATATATATTACTTTTTTGACAACAAAATATAGTAATTGACATAACATATTTATTGAAGTAGAAATATGTGCTCAATTATTTGTATCTTGTTCAATAAATTGTTTCGGAAGCTCTTTAAAAATATATAGGATCATTATATTCAAGCTAAATTAAAAACGTGGTATGCTTTTAGAATTAACATTGTTATAGGGGTTAGTGATATAAAGGGAAACACTTTAAGGAAAGAGTCGATTTTTATCAAGTAAATCCAAGTTCGAATGTTACAAATATTATTCAAAAGTTAAAATGATGTACAATTTGAATTAATGTTAATTTTTTACATCTAGATGTTTAGTAGATATTTTTTGTTCTCGTGTGTATAGTTATTGATTTGATATTGAATTTCTTCAAATTTTAGCACCGGCGTATTAGTTGGTGGATTAGACATAAATATAAGATCGTGACATTTAGCATGTATTGTTGTAACAACTAAGTTCAAATATGATGTCTAAATTATAAATTAGTGAAATGAAGATACAATTTAAATTTATGGTTGGACAATCGTTTAGACAACTCGATGGCTTTTTTTGTTTCCAATGTTGCTACTAAGTTTAAGACCACCACATTAGTTGGCAGATTATATATAAACGAATTGGATATTCTCCTTATGGATAGAGACCTAATATATTCTTATTCGACAATTTTACCCTTTTGATTAAATGAGTAATTAAGATATTTTCTTCTCCTTATATTTCATTCCTAATATCCGATCATCTAATAACACAAACCGTAATTCTTATTTTACAGGTTTCAACTCCCACGTGAGTCCATATCTTAATTTGTGAGGTGCAATGAAGATTGTGGCAAGTTATGGGTTGTGATGACGGTTAGATTTGCACTCTTAGTCTTGACATGGAATCTCACCTCTTAAATCCTTTTACCAGAGCTCGGATTTGCCTCCCAACTACACATTCATTGTCATTGAAAGAGCGTAAATACAGACTTCAATAGTCATGGCGACCTAAAGTGATTCAAAAGTTGTTGCATTCAAAATGTAACCTTGTCTAAGGTCCCATCTAGTGGCGAGGTGCTTATCAGCGTCAATACAACTTGTGTTTCTTAGCCCGTCCTAAGCTTGGAGATTATTTGTAAGACCCGAGGTCTTAGGGACCTTGTCCCCATGTCAACCATGCTCGCGCATAAACTTCTCAGGAGGTCACCATCCTAAAATTGCTCCCGCACGAGCACACTTAACTCTAGAGTTATTTGTCCTCACCCTATCACTAGAAAAGAAGAATTCTTGTTGACATGGGTATCAACCCATCCTTATAATTTAATCACATTTTTTTTCTTTTCAAATGATGCGGGATGATAATTTACGGGATGTTACATTCTCAGTGGTTTGTTATAGAGCATCCTACTAAAATTACAGACTCACTACCTTCTGTACAAAAAAGTGGTTAGTTTCAATAGCCAATATCTCATCTTATAAGAATACGGATAACTTTAGAGTTTGTGTTATCTAGCCCATATTATTAGTTACCAAAACCTCATTCATGAGGTGTATGTGCACAGAAATTTACATGGTGTCGTATCCCAAGGCGGTGAATGATCCCTTGAAAACATCTATCGGGTTGAATCCAATGGTGATCTTCTTGTGATTTTGTTTTATAAGAATGACTTACATCGTTTTGGGGAAGTAGAAGAAAAACCTCGAACATGGCGGTTTCAAGTGTTTGATTTTGATTATGAGGCAAAGGATTGATTGCAAGTCGCGTAGCATATATTATATTGAGGATGAAACCATACCGAACAAGTTTAAAATATACGAATTGGTACGCTATATGAGAATCATCAATCCGAAGAGATTGATACCGGAGGTGATACTATCCTTAGAGTAGATTGTCCATTTTGGTATATGCCTAAATTAGTGTAGTTTTATGCATTTTTATTTTATCAGCAGTTTGAAAACTAAATCTATTTGTTTCGTATTAAAAGTCAAAAGAATCAGTAAGTTTTTATTTTGGCTAATTTGTTTCAAGAACTTCATCAGTTTACATATCAAACTTACAAAGGTTGATTGTGTTTGGGATAATTGAAACAAGAGTATTTGTTTATAACTATGTTATGTCCTGAGTCTAAACAAAAAGTTACCAAAATATTCATCAATATAAAATATGGCTTACACCCAAGAAAGTAAAAGCAAGCTATTTGCTATTTGTTTTTTCTTTACACCTATGAGTTTACAACAACATAATAATAAACTATGTGTTGAATTTTAATACTAACAAACTCATATATTATCAATAAAAGATTTGTACCATGTTGTTGACGATCTTGCAAAATTGAAAAAAAGATGAATGCAAGAAGACAACATGGATGATTAAGATTGGAACCATCATCTTCTCCAATTTCAGTTTTTTTTACTAGGATTTGGATTTTGATCACCTCTTGCAATCTTCTTGCCTTCAAATTTCCGTTTCTTGGAGTACTTATTCGGTTGATCGAGAAGAAGAATTGGGTACATTGTCTTCCTTATGCTCTTCAATAGTATCAGTTGTGGCTTGATAAGCTTCAAGGATGTAGGAAGACTCGGTGCAAGATGATTGCTCGATTAAGGATGAATGGAAGATTAATCTAGCGTGAAAAGACTTGAAAATGGTGTGGGGATGGAGATGATGCAGGTTAGGTAGTTGCTCTTCTGGATATAAAACACTAAAGGAAGAAGAGGAAGATTGAAGACTCTCGAGATGCAACATAGTAGAGAAGCTCCAAAACACTTGATACAACGCACAAGCAATGATAGAAACAAGCAGACGTTTCATTCAAGAGGAAAGCTGAAAATACAATGGGTTTATGTGAAATTGAGTGTGTCTTTCTAGCTAAAACTAATCCCTATTTATAGTCTAATTATTCTAGAAAGAAAAATGCTAAAAATACAAGTAGTTGGGCGTCCACTACTCCTTCTACTTGGATGCCAAGTTTGACGAAAATAAATAAATTAAACATAAAGTATTTTAACAACTTCTTTTCTACTTAGAAGCCAAGTAACTTCTACTTGGATGTCAATCATGACTAATTTTTGAATTTATCAAATAAATGACATAATATATTATCCTAATAATATCATTAAAACAACAAACAATGATATTATGCACTTGAATGGGTCTTGAGAAGAGTGACTAGTTCAAAGGAGGTTGATGTAACACCCCAAATCCGTAGGACTCGGAGTGCTACTGGGCTAGGATCTCACAATGGATCCTGACCCTAGCCTGACAACAACTTCACTGAATCTTACAACAAGACACTAATAGATTAAAACAAAACATAAAACTGATGTATATATATATATATATATCGATCAAAAAGTCATACAAAGTACTGCTGAGTACAAAAGTCAAAACATAACTCCGTACAATATAAATAACCCAAATCCCACGAGTACGCCCTGTGTACGGAACCCTCAGCAGATCACCCCTCCGGATCACTCTGCAGCTCTCCTAACCTACAAAGGATCTACAACACGGTTTGAAACCGTTAGCTAACCATACACATATATAAGATAGGCAAGAGCAAAACCACACATCATATAAACAATAACACATCAACATGATATCACACATTTACCCGGTTTATTATCTTTATAACGTTAGGCACGCAAGAGTATATAAATCAGTATATGAGAATAGGTGACACAAGGAATATAATCCTCGCCTCTGCGTGCAATAACTAGATGGAGTGGTATCAACGCACCTTCCCGTATACCGTAAGGAGTGGTATCAGTACCTTTCCCGTATACCAAGTCTAGCTAGCGTACAGAGAACTTTCCAAGCTCCACTATGGGATGAAAGGGTAAGTTGTCACAACCACTACTATGGGCGGTCAATATAACATAGGTCGGTGACCATAATAACACATGCTATACAACATATAACACACACCACTCAAGCACACATCCAATATAAGGACGGTAGCTAAGTAAGTCCTATGGACTTACCTCAATCTCAGAAGTATCTCGCTACGAGCAAATCCCAGAAACGTCCACTCCAACTGGAGGAGAACACAGCCTATACAAGGCACACATATATATATCACAATCCTATCACACACAAAGGGTCACACCTAGACCCAAGGGATCCATAGGGGATCAAATCCAACTCGTAACCTCAAGGCCATAACCGGCATATCTATATCATACTCGTCATAAACCGATACCTAGCATGATACTAGTTCCCTCGTACTAGAAAGGAAGGAAACTACTTGACTATAAGTAGTTCCGGGACAAAACGCACCTGCGTGAACTAAGACCGCAGGGGCGAAAGAGGTCACCCGCAGGCGCGGAAGGTAGAAGCCGCAGGGGCGGTGACACGGAACGCAGGCAAGCGCAGGTACGCCGCTGGCATGACGCAGGCGTTGTGGCATGGTAGCCGCGGGGGCGGTGGCTCTTGGCCGCGGGGGCGGCGACAGTGCAGAAGGAAACTTCACGGCTTCTCTTCAGTTCTTCACGTGATCAAATCACGTCTATACTCTTCCAGATTCATACACATACACATAAATACACATTCAAACGTCACCCTATGATCAAAACAACTAATCCTAAGCTAAAGAGAAGGAATCAAGGAAGAAGAGAAGGAGAAGAAGTAAGAACTCACCACTCCTGGAAATCCTAGGCTGCAGGGGAAGTCACAAACATCAATAGCTAGCTTCCAAGCTCAACATACACATCACTAGCATCAGCATCAACCCCAAAGTACACTTTCAAAACCAAACTCCAAGGAAAACAAGAACAAGCTCACAAGGGAAGAAGGATAAGCAAGGTGGACGTAGGTAGGTCTGGAATGGAATGAAACCCTTGCTCAGCAAGGTAAGGAGTAAGAGAAGGAGTAAAGCACGGGTCAAAGGAATCAACAAAACCGGCTGCAGCCGCTGTAAACCGCAGGGGCGGATCACAGGGCCGTAGGGGTGGAAACCCGCAGGGGCGGCATACGTACCCGCGGGTGCGGCAAGGCCAATCTCGGCCAAAGCCAATCTCGGCTATGGTCCGATCTCGGTCCGAAAGAAAGGGATCTCACATCTCACCCCCCTAAAAACAAGTTTTGTCCCGAAACTTGCAAGATCCTGAAACCACTCGGACTCGGAAGCCAAGATACACTCTCTATAACCTCAAACATAAGCATGGAGGAAATCATCAACTCCAGCAGTAAACTATACTATCCAGGGCCTAGAGGAAAATCATCTCTAGCCAAACCATACTCATATCACAAGGCATAGAGGAAGCACATCTCTAGCCGTATCATAACCATAACAGAAAGGCATGGAGGAAGTACATCTCCAGCACTACTATGTCCATCAAACTAGCATGGAGGAAAGAACCATCTCCAGCTAAACCTATCGTATCACAATAGCATGGAGGGAAGAACCATCTCCAGCTATAAACAGGAAAGCATACTAGCATAACAAGATCTAGTAAGATCATAATCACATCAAAGCTAGCATGAAATAAACATATCACAGCATATAAGCATCTAAGCATATAAGACTCACCAAGCTAGTACTAAGATCTACTCGGTGATCCTACTGGTGCACCTATCTCTGCATAGAACTCTGGATAGTTCCTCTGGATACTATCCTTAGTCTCCCATGTAGCCTCCTCAGGTCCTCGTCTCGACCACTATATCCTCAACATAGGGATGTCCTTCGAATGCAGGCGTCTCATACCTCGCTCTAGGACTGCAATAGGATGCTCTACAAACGTGTGGTCCGGCTCAACCACCAAATCCTCATAACTCACGATGTGTCTCGGATCTGGTATGTACTCCCTCAGCTGAGACACATGAAATACAGGGTGAACACCCTCTAATCTCGGAGGCAAGGCTAACCTGTAAACTGCGCTCCTAACCCGATCCAAAATCTCGAATGGTCCGACATATCGGGGACTCAACTTCCCCTTAATGCCAAAACGTCTAACACCTCGTGTCGGGGACACTCTCAACCACACATGGGCTCCAACCCTGAACTCTAGAGGTCTACGCCTCCTGTCAGCATAAGACTTCTGACGGCTCTGTGCAGTCAGCATACGCTCTCTGATCAATGCTACCCGAGCCATATCATCCTGAATCTGATCAGGTGCTAAACCACTAACACTGCTCTGCTCATCCCAACACAACGGGGTACGACATCTCTGTCCATACAGTGCCTCATATGGGGCCATCCCAATAGATGCATGCCAGCTGTTGTTGTAGGAGAACTCAACAAGTGGGAGATGATCCGTCCACACCTGTCCCCAATCCAACACACAAGCTCGCAGCATATCCTCTAAGGTCTGAATGGTCCTCTCTGACTGGCCATTTGTCTGAGGATGAAACGCAGTCATGAAGTGCAAACTCGTCCCCAGGGCAGTCTGAATCTGCTGCCAGAATCTCGAGGTAAATCGTCCATCTCTGTCTGAGATGATCGTCCTCGGTACACAATGGAGTCTCACTATATGCCTAGTGTACTCCTCAGCTAATCTGCTAACCGGCCACGTCTCTCGAATAGGAATGAAACGCGCCGTCTTTGTCAGTCTGTCAACTATGACCCAGATGGCATCAAAACTCCCGCTCAGCCTCAGTCCGGTCACAAAATCCATGGTGACGTCCTCCCACTTCCTCTGTGGAACAGGAAGGGGATGGAGCTCACCTCCAGGTCGGAAATGCTCAATCTTGACCTGCTGGCAGGTCGCACACTGAGATACAAATCTGGCTACATCGGGCTTCAACCCTCCCCACCAGTATATACGTCTCAAATCCTGATACATCTTACTCGTACCTGGATGTACAAAGTAAGGGGTGCAATGAGCCTCCTGTAAAATCCTCTGACGCAAATCTGTATCAGCAGGTACACAGATGCGACCGCGGAGCCTCAAAACTCTATCTGCTCCAAGCAGGAACTGTGGTGCCTCATCCCGAGACATCCTATCTCTGATCCTCTGCAAGGTCGGGCAAGTCTCCTGTTTCTGTCGGATCTCGTCCAACAGATCAGGAAGGACCTCTAATGTACGCAGCTGGGCATCCTCATCAGGAAACTGGATGTCCAACTCTAACCAGATCAGATCTCTCTGCAACTGATGCTGAACTGTCAATCTAGCAATCGCCTGCTCTCGAGGCGTCTTCCTGCTCAGGGCATCGGAGACAACATTCGCCTTCCCTGGATGGTACAAAATCTCCAGATCAAAATCCTTGATCAGCTCGAGCCACCTCCGCTAGCGGTTATTCAATTCCCACTGCGTGAAAATGTACTTCAGACTCTTATGGTCCGTGAAGATCTGACACGTAGCGCCGTACAGGTAATGTCTCCAGATCTTCAGTGCATGAACTACCGCGGCCAACTTCAGATCATGAGTCGGGTAGTTCTCCGAATACGTCTTCAACTATCGAGACGCATAAGCAATAACTCTGCCTCGCTGCATCAACACACATCCCAAACCTAGCTTGGATACATCACTGTAAACCACAAAATCCTCAGTACCCTCTGGCTGTGCCAAAATAGGAGCAGAAGTCAAACGCCTCTTCAACTCCTCAAAACTCTGCCTGCACTGATCAGACCACACAAATCTGGTAGTCTTCCTCAGCAAACTCGTCAGTGGACGGGCAATCACAGAAAAACCCTCCACGAAGCGTTTGTAATAACCGGCTAGGCCAAGGAAACTACGTACTTCCTTGACGTTCGTCGGTGTAGTCCATGCTGCTACTGCCTCTATCTTCGCTGGATCCACTTTGATCCCCTCAACTGAAACCACATGACCTAGGAAGGCTACCTCTGGCATCCAGAACTCACACTTAGAGAACTTAGCATAAAGTTCTCTATCCCGCAAAACCTGCAATACAGTCCTCAGATGTCCTACATGCTCCTCTCCACTGCGAGAGTATACCAGAATGTCATCAATAAAAACCACCACAAACTGATCCAGGAAGTCGATGAAGATACTGTTCATCAACTCCATAAAAACGGCTGGGGCATTCGTAAGCCCAAATGGAATCACTACAAACTCGTAGTGGCCATATCTTGTCCGGAATGCTGTCCTGTGCACATCCTGCTCCCTCACCCTCAGCTGGTGATACCCGGAACGCAGGTCAATCTTGGAGAATACAATAGCTCCCTGTAACTGATCTAACAAATCATCAATGCGCGGCAGTGGATACTTGTTCTTGATGGTCACCTTGTTCAGCTCTCTGTAGTCTATGCACAACCTCAGTGATCCGTCCTTCTTCCGTACGAAGAGGACAGGTGCTCTCCAAGGGGACACGCTAGGGCGAATAAAGCCCTTCTCAGCCAACTCCTCGAGTTGCTTCTTCAGCTCCAGCATCTCGACAGGCGCCATCCGGTATGGGGCCTTCGAGATGGGTCTCGTACCAGGCTCTAACTCGATACTGAAATCCACACTCATCTGAGGCGGCAAACTGGATGGCTCAGCAAAAACATTTGTATACTCACAAACAACTGGGATGTTCTCTACAGCTGGACTCTCCCCCTCCTTCATGGCATAACACCAGAAGACCTCGCAACCCTGTGCAATCAATCTAGCGGCCCGTATAGCACTGATAACTGTGCCTACCTTTCCAAGGTCCTAACCTCGGAAAACCTCTATCTGGCCTAACTCGGTAGAGAGGGTAACAGTCCTCCTACCTACATCTAGAACTGCAGAATGTCTATCCATCCAATCCATACCTAGAATGACTTCTTCATGCTCTAATGGCATGACAAAGAAGTCAACTAGTAACACACGGGCCCCTACAGAAATGGGACAACCGTGAATCTCACGGGTACCTCTAACCCTACCACCATCGGGTAACCCTATAATAAAAGGCATACCCTCAACTGTATCTAACCCAAGACGCTCTACACAGGCATCAGAAATAAAAGAGTGCGTAGCACCAGTATCAAATAAAACTCTAACAGGTAAACCATGAATCAGAATGGTACCTGTAGCAGTAGGTGCAGCTGGCTCATCTGCACTCCTCAGCTCAAAAACACGACCCTATGGGCCTCTGGTATCAGTGGTGCCCCCACCACGACCTCTGCCTCTACTCGACCCAGGAGTAGATCCCTGAGTCGTAGGGCGATCCGGGACTCTCTGCTGTCCCTGAGTCTGCTGCTGCTGAGGTGGCCTATGCCCACCTCCCGCTGCACTAGAAGTTGAAGAACCCTGCTGAGATGAAGCTCCGCTCTGGCGGCAATAAACAACTCGGTGACCTTGCCTACCACAGGTGTAGCAAGTCACCAATGGCCTCGTACACTCTAGCCTCATATGCCCTGGATCTCCACAGTTAAAGCACTGACGTCCCTTCTCTGCAACCGGCGCAGATGAAGGCTGACTCTGGCGTCTCTGACCACGCCAACCACTAGCAGAACCACCAGCACCACTGGTCTGCCCTGTACGCTGCCTCTTCTCAGACCCGCTCCCTCTCATAATCGGAAGCCCGCTCCCTCTCATAATCGGAAGCTCTGTCCTGATAGTCAACCAAGGTATCACAGTGAAAACCCGCCATATAGGTACTGGTGGTATCCCTCAGACGTCGGGAAAACAAATACACATGCTGATCTGCAGCAGGTGCAGCTGGTCCCAGTAATGCCAGCTTCTCCTGAAACCTCTTGATGGCCTCAAAGACTGGTACATCCTCAAACCCAGCCTCCACAAAATCTCGCAGTTTCTCCCTCCTCAGAGAGGCATGGCAGAAACGCTCTCTAATCATCGTCTTCATCTGATCATAACTGGTAACCTGACCCGTACTGATCTCCACCAGTGTTGTGCCAAGTCCCAAAATAAGGTCTGAACCAGCTCAATCTGTCTATCAACTGGACATCAAATAGACTCTAGAGCTGAGTCTACATGCCCTATCCAGAGCTCAACCTCCAATCCCACCTTTCTAGTGAAAGGGGGTACACCCATCTGATGGAATGCCTTCAACCAGGTATCTGGTCTAGGCCCTCTATGCTCCTCTGGTGCTCTGGCAATCTCAGCAGCAGGTACCTGTACAGCTGGTACCTGAGTAACGGTGTGGGACCTCTCAGATGGTCCCTCTTGTGCCTGTAAATCTGGGGCACGTCTACCGGCTCTGGCAGCCTCCTCTACTCGTCTAATATAAGCATGAAACTCTGACCTGCCCAGAGAGACGCGATCAGAATCACCAGACTAGGCTCTATGTGCCCCCTGTCTCCCAGCTTCCCCGTTCCCAGTCTCAGGAACGACGCTCTCAGCAATCTCCTCATGTATCTCCTCTGCTGCGCGTGGATCAACAGCAGGAACTCTACCTCTTCCTCTACCTAGAGGGGGTCTACCTCTACCTCGCCCAGCTGCAGGTAAGGCTCTAGTCTGAACCATCTGCAGAGGACGTAAACCTAGCTTAGAAGGCTATATATATGCCATATGTATAGATATATCACAGATCAATCACAGCAGAATATCTATATATATATCTATATTGTCGAGATCTTGAGAGGGGCGATGGTTCACGTACACGATATCCCAAAACATTTGTACTCATTTCAAAACCAAATTCTTTTTTAAAAGTCAGACCCCTTTCGGGTTCTGTTTAGTTATCTATTCGAACTTTATTGCAAATTACTAGTGTCATTGTTGTCAACCTGAGCTCTGATACCAACTTTGTAACACCCCAAATCCGTAGGACTCGGAGTGCTACTAGGCTAGGATCTCACAATGGATCCAGGCCCTAGCCTGACAACAACTTCACTGAATCTTACAACAAGGCACTGATAGATTAAAACAAAACATAAAACTGATGTATATATATATCGATCAAAAAGTCATACAAAGTACTGCTGAGTACAAAAGTCAAAACATTACTCCGTACAATATAAATAACCCAAATCCCACGAGTACGCCCTGTGTACGGAACCCTCAACAGATCACCTCTCCGGATCACTCTACAGCTCTCCTAACCTGCAAAGGATCTACAACACGGTTTGAAACCGTTAGCTAACCATACACATATATAAGATAGGCAAGAGCACAACCACACATCATATAAACAATAACACATCAACATGATATCACACATTTACCCGGTTTATTATCTTTATAACGTTAGGCACGCAAGAGTATATAAATCAGTATATGAGAATAGGTGACACGAGGAATATAATCCTCCCCTCTGTGTGCAATAGCTAGCTGGAGTGGTATCAGCGCACCTTCCCGTATACCGTAAGGAGTGGTATCAGTACCTTTCCCGTATACCAAGTCTAGCTAGCGTACAGAGAACTTTCCAGGCTCCACTACGGGATGAAAGGGTAAGTTGTCACAACCACTACAATGGGCGGTCAATATAACATAGGTCGGTGACCATAATAACACATGCTATACAACATATAACACACACCACTCAAGCACACATCCAATATAAGGACGGTAGCTAAGTAAGTCCTATGGACTTACCTCAATCTCAGAAGTATCTCGCTACGAGAAAATCCCAGAAACGTCCACTCCAACTGGAGGACAACACAGCCTATACAAGGCACACATATATATCACAATCCTATCACACACAAAAGGTCACACCTAGACCCAAGGGATCCATAAGGGATCAAATCCAACTCGTAACCTCAAGGCCATAACCGGCATATCTATATCATACTCGTCATAAACCGATACCTAGCATGATACTAGTTCCCTCGTACTAGAAAGGAAAGGAAACTACTTGACTATAAGTAGTTCCGGGACAAAACGCACCTGCGTGAACTAAGACCGCAGGGGCGAAAGAGGTCACCCGTAGGCGCAGAAGGTAGAAGCCGCAGGGGCGGTGACACGGAACGCAGGCAAGCGCAGGTACGCCGCTGGCACGACGCAGGCGCTGTGGCACGGTAGCCGCGGGGGCGGTGGCTCTTGGCCGTGGGGGCAGCGACAGTGCAGAAGGCAACTTCGCGGCTTCTCTTCGGTTCTTCACGTGATCAAATCACGTCTATACTCTTCCAGATGCATACACATACACATAAATACACATTTAAACGTCACCCTATGATCAAAGAAGAAGAGAAGGAGAAGAAGTATGAACTCACCACTCTTGGAAATCCTAGGTTGCAGGGGAAGTCAAAAACATCAATAGCTAGCTTCCAAGCTCAGCATACACATCACTAGCATCAGCATCAACCCCAAAGTACACTTTCACAACCAAACTCCAAGGAAAACAAGAAGAAGCTCACAAGGGAAGAAGGATAAGCAAGGTGGACGTAGGTAGGTCTGGAATGGAATGAGAAATGGAATGAAACCCTTGCTCAACAAGGTAAGGAGTAAGAGAAGGAGTAAAGCACAGGTCAAAGGAGTCAACAAAACCGGTTGCAGCCGCCGTAAACCGCAGGAGCGGATCACAGGGCCGCAGGGGCGGCATACGTGCCCGCGGGTGCGGAAAGGCCAATCTCGGCCAAAGCCAATCTCGGCTATGGTCCGATCTCGGTCCGAAAGAAAGGGCTCTCACAGTTGAACTAGGAATTCCGAGGCATAGAAGTCCCTTCTTAACCTCTAGTTGCAGCTCCTTAGCTCAAGATCTTGTCAATGTTCTGAGTGGAAGTTCATCACCTTGCTCCGCATGCTTAGTTTGGACATATTTCTCCTCATGATCTAACTCGGTTACGTCCTTCTCCTCATGATCTAACTACGTCGGGGCGTTGAGTATCTCTTTGTTCTCTTGATGGGGCTTGAGTGTAACACCCCGAATCCACAGGACTCGAGGCGCTACTAGGCTAGGATATCACAATGGATCCTGACCCTAGCCTGACAATAAGTTCACTAGATCTTACAACAAGGCACAAATAGATTAAAACAAAACATCAAACTGTATATATACATATCAAAAGGTAATACAAAAGTACCGCTGAGTACAATTCAAAACATATATCCGTACACATAAATATCCCAAATCCCACGTATAAACCCCATGTACAGAGCCCTCAGCGGATCACCCACTCTGGATTACTCTGCAGCTCTCCTAACCTGCAAAGGATCTACAACACGGTACAAAACCGTTAGCTAACCATACACATATATAGAAGATGCAAGAGCACCTACACACTCCAGGAAATCATAAACATATAAACATGTTGTCACACATTTTCCCGGTTAATTATCTTTATAACGTCCAACACTCAAATCGTATAAATATGTATATAAACATATGTGACACAAGGTATATATATAATCCTCGCCTCTGATCGCTATAGCCAGCTGGAGTGGTTCCGGAACCCTTCCCGTATACCCTATGGGAGTGGTGAAGAGTCCATCCCGTATACCAGATCTGACCTAACTACAGAGAACCTCTCAGACTCCCAGCGGGATGAAAGGGAAAGGTTGTCACAACCACTACAATGGGCGGTTATGATTTGTCGGTAATCAATAAAATCACATGCTATAAAGCATAAAACAAACACCACTCATGCATACATCCAATATAAGGATGGTAGCTAAGTAAGTCCTATGGACTTACCTCAACCTCGAAGTAGTCTCAAACACGATCAACTCCAAACCGGAGGATGGCACTGCCTAAACACAAGGCATAACGAGATATCAAATCTCCTATCAATCAAAGGGGTCACACCTAGACCCAAGGGATCCATAAGGATCATGTCCAACTTATAACCTCGATAATCAACTAAACCTCAAAGCCATAACCGACATAAAACGATATCATACTCATCATCATTCTATCCTCATATACGTACCTATCATGCTACTAACCCGCTCATACTAGGAAAGGAAAGAATCCATACTACTCTAGTAGATCCTACACAAGACGCACTTGCGTGACAGGAAAGACGCAGGGGCGGAAAGGCAGCAGGCGCAGGCGTGAAGGCACGCTGGTGCGAGCGCTGTGACCATGGCCACAGGGGCGGCGGCTTCCGGGCGCGGGTGCGGTGACAAAGTCCCGCGGGGGCGGCTACGCTGAGGCGCAGGGGCGGCGACGCTGCAGAACGTAGACTCCCGATTTCTCTTCCACTCTTCACGTGATCAAATCACATCTTCTCCATTCCATAGCCAAAAACATACATATACATACACATTCTAACATCAATACACATCCAATACATCTAATCCTAAACTAAGGAAGATGGAATCAAAGAAAGAGAGAAGAGAAGAAGAAGAATGGAGCTTACCTATTGCTGGGATTTTACACAGGAGGAAGAGCTCAACACAACGACTTCAGCTAACTCCCAAGCTCAGTAACAACAACATACAACATCAACCTCAACAAGGCCACACAAAACTCTTTCAAACCAAGGAGAAGCAAGAACAAGATCAAAGGAAGGAAAGGAGGGAAAGAAGAACGTGAGAAGCTGGAGAATGAAGATGAACCCTTGCTCAGCAAGCCAAGGGAAAGGCTAAGAAAGAAGATGAACCCTTGTCACCGCCCGTTATCATACACTTGGGCCAAAATATATATATATAAGGTCGGTGGTCCTATTTACCGATTTGATAGTTATAACAAAAACATAAACACGCACCACCAAACACACATCAATGCTAATACGTAAAATACGAGCTAAGTAAGTCCGGAGACTTACCTCGTCACCAAACCCAAGTCAACCACACTCTTGCTTCCTTAAGGAGGAAGCCCACAACCTGCTCACAAGAGATATGCATATCAATACATACTCACACTCAAGAAGTCTTAGACTTCACTCTAGTGATCTACGCAAGATCACCTAACCCTCAAACTAGGAAACGCATCCTAGGTCTCAAATACTCATCACACTCAACACATGCAACATCCCACAACAGTCCATAATTCCACAAGATTAATCCTCAACCAAAGAGGCACAAGCTAGCCTAGAAGGTCCATCATGCTCACATGCTCATATCCATCACTTACATCGAGCCTTAAGGGCTCCTAGGTTCACAACCACTAAGTGGCATTCCAAGCTACTCTAGATCCATCCTAGGCATGCTACTAATATGATCCAACATCAATACTAAGGATGGAACGAAGAGGAAAGGAGAGGAGGAACCTATTGTCGAAGAAACGCAATCGCGGAGTCAAGCTGGCGCCCCGGCGGAGCAGGAGCCGCCCCTGCGGAACCAGAGGCCGCCCCCTGCGGCGCTGCCGGCCGCACCCGCAGCGGAAGGGAGCCGCCCCCGCGGCCGTCTTGTCCTCGAGCCCCGGAGCCTGCCGCCGCCCCCGCGGCCATGCCGAGCCGCACCCGCGGCGTGCTGTGCCGCTCCCGCGGCCGTGCTGAGCCGCCCCTGCGGCCGTCCCCGCCCACGGCCGTGATGATCCGCCCCCGCGTTCGTGCTGCAGAACGTCGTCTTCTTCGTTTTCGATTGTGGATCCTTGGCTCCCAAGTGCTTCTTCTCTTGCTGGATCTTCTCCAAACACCCACCACTGGTCTTAGGCACCTCTCCTTGACCTAATCGAGCTAAGAACGCAGCCATGCAAGGAGTTGAGTAAAAACCACTCAAAAGCTTCATCCATGGCTATGGATGAAGGAGGGAAGAAGGAAGGGAGAATGACAGCAAAGAAGAGAGGGGAAGGAGAGGAAAGAGCTTACCAAAACAAAGCTGGAACTTCTCCACTGCAGTCCACAGTCCAAGCTTCAAGCAAACATGGAGAAGAGAAGAGAAGAGAGGAGAAAAGAGGAGAAGAGAAGGAGTGTGTGAGTGACTAACGTGAAATGAAAGCAAGGGGAGGAGAGAGAGAGGACAAGATGGCTGAAAAGGGTTGTGGGGATCAAGGGGTCAGCTGACCTCTTGTCCCTCCCCACAGACCGAGAGGTCGAGAATGACCCTTTGTTATTTTTAACCCTGAACGAAGGGTCGGAACGCGGAAAAAGAGGAAAAACGACGAGTCGGCTCGGGATTTTCTTAGGAATAAATCCCGGCTCTCGACATCTCGGGATTACGGGATAACTACAAGGTGCTCCAAGTCCGGAATTAAATTAATAAAATTCCGGGCGTTACAACTAACCCCCCTAAAAACAAGTTTCGTCCCGAAACTTGCTAAACCCAACACTCTCAGACAACACGTCACGTAACCACGTGAAACTCATAAAACGTCAACTATCGGCTCTAATCCAAGTCTACGTATAGCATCACATCAAGACCTCGCAAGGTACACATATCTCAAACAAAATCACATAATCACCCAGAACAAACGAGGAAGATCTCGGGACTAGCCCGACGGTCCTCTCGATGTCGCTAAATCTGCGTAAAACTCAGGATAGTTCCTCCGGATACTATCCTCCGTATCCTATGTAGCCTCGTCGGCTCCTCGCCTCGACCACTGTACTCTCAGTATCGCTATCTCCTTCAATCGAAGGCGCCTCGTGCTCCGCTCTAAAACTGCTATAGGATGCTCTACAAAAGTATGGTCCGGTTCGACCACTAGGTCCTCATGACTGATGATGTGTCTCAGGTCGTGTATGTACTCTCTCACCTGAGAGACATGAAATACCGGGTGTATACCCTCTAACCGAGGTGGCAATGCTAACCGGTATTCCACCTCACCGACTCTCTCCAAGATCTCGAATGGACAGACATATCGGGGCTTAACTTCCCCTTAATGCCGAATCGCCTGACGCCCCGCGTCGGTGATACCCTGAACCACACCTGAGCTCCTACCCTGAACTCGAGAGGTCTACACCTCCTATCCACATACGACCTCTGATGGCTCTGCGCGGTCAACATCCTCTCTCGGATCAAGGCAACCCTAGCCACATCGTCCCGTACCTGATTTGGAGCTACAACGCTCAAACTCTCCCTCTCGTCCCAACATAAGGGAGTACGGCATCTCCGTCCATACAATGCCTCATACGGTGCCATCCCGATTGACGCGTGCCAGCACCTCGTGGTAAAACGCCCGTCCCTGTCCGAGATAATGGTTCTCAGTCTCCCATGGAATCTCACAATCTAACAGTTGTGGATATGTCCTCCCACTTCCATTGTGGCTTGGGCGGTGGGTGAAGTTCTCCTCCGTCTCTGGTGCTCGATCTTGACCTGCTGGCAGGTCGCGCATTGGGCCACATATCTAGCTACATCGGTCTTGAGCCCGCCCCACCGATAAAGTCTCCTAAGATCCTAGTACATCTTACTCGTGCCTGGGTGCACCGAGTAAGGTGCGGAATGTGCCCCGTGCAAAACCCGCTCTCTCAACTCCCGGTCTGACGGTACACAAGTACGTCCCTGGTGTCTCAATCGCCCGTCTGCTCCCATGACAAACTGCGGCGCCTCTTCTCGGTACATCCTATCCCGGATCCTCATCAAAATGGGACATCTCTCCTGCTTCTGCAGGTTCTCTCCGGACAGGTCAGGTAGTACCTCCAACTCGGACAAACAACTGTCCGTACCCGGGAACCGGATATCCAACTCCAAACTCACCAAATCCCTCTGTAGCTGAGGCTGAACCGTAAGCCGAGCTATCACTTCCTCCCGAGGTGTCCTCCTACTCAAGGCATCGGAGACTACGTTCGCCTTCCCAGGATGGTATAAAATCTCCAAGTCAAAGTCCTTAATAAACTCCAACCATCTCCTCTGGCGGTTATTCAACTCCCGCTGAGTGAATATATACTTCAGACTCTTATGGTCTGTGAAGATCTGGCACGTAGCCCCGTACAAGTAGTGTCGCCTGATTTTCAAGGCATGAATCACTGCCTCTAGCTCAAGATCGTGGGTAAGGTAATTCTCCTCGTACGGCCTCAGTTGCCGAGAAGCGTACGCAATAACCCTATCTCTTTGCATCAAAACGCACTCCAATCCTAGCTTGGAGGCATCACTATACACTACAAAAACCTCCACGCCCTCAGGCTGGGCTAAACAGGAGCGGAGGTCAACCTCCTCTTCAGCTCCTCGAAATTGTGCTGACAAGGCTCGGACCAAACGAACCTGGTAGAATTCTTCAGCAAGGAAGTGAGCGGTCGTGCAATCACGGAGAAACCCTCAACAAAATGGAGGTAGTATCCCGCTAAGCCTAAGAAACTGCGCACTTCCTTGACCGTCCTAGGAGGCGGTCATGAGGAAACAAACTATATCTTCGCCGGGTCAACTATGACACCCTCGCCGGAAACTATATGACCCAGGAATGCCACCTAGGACATCCTGAACTCGCGCTCAAAGAGCTTAGCCTAAAGCTCTTTATCCTGGAGGACTCGAAGCACCGTCCTCAGGTGTCCCTCATGCTCCTCTCTACTCCGGGAGTAGACTAAGATGTCGTCTATAAACACTACCACAAACTGGTCTAAGAAGTCGATGAAGATGCCGTTCATCAACTCCATGAAGACGGCGGGTGCATTCGTGAGCCCAAATGGCATCACGACAAACTCATAATGGTCGTATCTCGTCCTGAATGCCGTCTTCGGCACATCCTCCTCTCTCGATTGATACACTTGAAACGCCGGGTGAACACCCTTTACTCTCGGCGACCATGCCAGCCGGTAAAACACTTTCCCAACTTGCGCTAAGATCTCAAAAAGGTCCGATGTATCGGAAACTCAACTTCCTTTTCGGGTCTTCCTCACTACAACATTTCCATTATGTTTCTTATTTGCTTGTCTCTAACAAAGAAGATCGAACTTCCAATTACACCGTTGGCTTTGGTTCTTGTCAAACCAAACTTCGATGTTACTTTTCCTCAATTCCTGTTGCAAGTTCTAAGCAATGAAGGAAGTACTTGCTCCACACTGCTTCTACTAACGAGACATGTATGCTATAACTTTTACATCGTCTCTCGATACTCAGTCAAGACCGTGTCTTGAAGAATCGCTTGTACACTTCAAACCGATCGTACCTCGAGGCAATTTCAGAACAGTTGCACCAATGAATATCCTCTTAACTCCCGACGACTCCATTGTCCATTTTTGTCCCACTCAATACTTCATCGTCATCCGGAGTAGGTTAGCCATAGATGGTGTTACTTGGAGAATCCCTCCACTAATCCGGTAAAGATCAGCCCATCCAAGAAACTTGCAACTTCTTTCACATCCTTCGGGGTTGTCATCCCGAGACAACTGGTCATACAACTTCTCTCTTCTTCGAGAGTAGACCAGAGTGTCCTATTCGGGCATTAGTAAGCCCATATGGAATCACTACAACTCGTAGTGACCATTGTGTGTCCAGTATGCGATGTTTGTACTACCCCAATCTCGACTTCTCAATTGGTGACAATCAACCTTAACCCGATTTTAGAAGAGACCACCGACCCTTGCAACCTGTCGAGTAGATCATCTACACGTGGTGAGAGGGTACTTGTTCTTCATTGTAATCTTGTTCGGCTAATTGTAGTCGATGTACAAATGGAGATAACCGTCTCTCTCCCCGCAAACTGGTGTTCTCCATAACAACTTCAAAACAAGAGTTTAAGATATAATCTAAGCTCTTGTTACCGTTCCTTTAGGATTCCACAGCCTGGTTACTCTCCCCCACACTCCTCCATAGACCACCCGCACATGCGCGTTCTCGGTTGTCACCAATTAGTTGGTAAATGACCTTCTCCTATGTCAAAGGCGTACCATTCTTCTATGCTTCCATGTTACCACTCTCATGAAGGCTACCCTCTCGGGGTACCTTAAACTCTGTTAGCTCATTCTTCATTTCACGCTTCATTTTCCTTATGCGAGATAAATATACCCTTCTCGGCATTGTTGAGTCACATGACTCGCCTTCATAGGCTTAACCGCGCTTCATGATGTCTTGTAAGCGCGTTTCCTCAAAATCTCTAACATTAGTTAGCATCACGTCTTGCTCTCATCTTCTTAGGATCATCATTTATACACACTTCCTCCTTTTTGGTGTTTCTTCGCCTTATCGTCATAAAGGAAACCGGTCAACTCCGCGTGAAAATCCCCACCTTGCCATTCTTCTCATAACTCTCGTAAAGTTGACTCTTCACTTAATGGTACCTCGTAAGCTTAATCTTACGGTATCTTACATCTTTCACACTTGGTTCGATCACATTCTCATCTTGACTCCACATCTTAGGAGCGTCTAAGGAAAGCTTCACTTCTCGTGATGGAACACCGCCTTTAACCTTGTTAGAATGCACCCATCTCCTCCTTGCTATCTCCATTGTTTTCGTCGTCATTCGATTATGGCTCCCTTAGAACCGCTTCCATCTTGATTGCTCTTAAGTTGTCTCGAGTTCTCTTTTACTTAGTTGCCCTTTTTCTTACGTCGTCTCTAAGGTGATGATATCGTATTATCCTCTTTCTATTAGGTCCGTATCTCTAGCCTCGGGAACAATGCTCTCTGCGACATCCTCTACGAGAACCTCAACTGCTGGTGGATCCATACTGGCAGGTCCGCAATGGGGACACGTCCCAAACCTCTTGCGCCTGGAGGTCATCGTACTCGTCCCCGTCTCGGGACGGTAGGGGAAAGAGAGGGTCTACCCCTAGCGGGTCCTACGTAAGCGGTAGCTCTCGTACGTGCCATCTAATAGCGTCTGACGTTTACTTAAGTATAAATATGTAGGTACTATTTATGATCTCGGTAGATTAATACTTCTAAAAGCATAAAGGTAAACATAGTCATAAAGCATATTCAAAACATACAAGTCCAACCCGACTTGTATGTTTGCAGAATTAGGTATATATAACTATATATACCTAATTCTAATCCAGAGATCTACGTCGCCGAGGTTTGCGGAAGGAGTGGTGGTCCCGTACATTCTAACCCAAACCCGACTCATGCATATGATTTTGAAAACGGAAAGTCAGAACCCGTGTGGGTTCTGTTTTATACCTCATTCGGCCTTTAAAAGTTTGCGAGTGCCATTGTTGTCAACCTAGAGCTCTGATACCACTTTTGTAACACCCCAAATCCGCGGGACTCGGGGTGCTACTGTGAGAGACCTCACAATGGATCCCGACCCTTAGCTTGACAATAATTTCACCGGACCTTTCAACATGGCACAAATAAAGGCGAAAAATCAAAACGTTTTTAATGTATGCGGAAACCCGAAAAGTAAGGAACTACAACTTGGAAACTCAGCCGAGTCCTCAAACCACACAACTCCGATACGAAACTTAAACCGTACAACATAAATTATAATATGAAAACATGACCCAAAAACATCCCCGTCCTATAATGTACGGAGACCCCGGCTGTCCACTCCTCCGCCTCACTCGGCGGCATCCCTAACCTGCAAGTCATCTACACAAACGGTTTAAAACCGTTAGCTAATATTCTAGGCATTAGAAAAGCGGTGAAGGCACAAACACATATATAACGTACATCATAAAACAGGCAAGTCCCGTTTATTATCTTTTTATTTCTTAGTCATATCCCGTTCTAATTCAACTTCGGTTGTGACGCGAGACTCCAGTGGTCTCGCCTCGGTCCCTACTTACTGGCAAAGAATGGTACGGATGCATCCGCCCATCTAACCCGCCGGGCTAGTCGCCGAGAATCCCCTAGACCTCACTATGGGCTAGGCAGTATTGTCACCGCCCGTTATCATACACTTGGGCCAAAATATATATATAAGGTCGGTGGTCCTATTTACCGATTTGATAGTTATAACAAAAACATAAACACGCACCACCAAACACACATCAATGCTAATACGTAAAATACGAGCTAAGTAAGTCCGGAGACTTACCTCGTCACCAAACCCAAGTCAACCACACTCTTGCATCATTAAGGAGGAAGCCCACAACCTGCTCACAAGAGATATGCATATCAATACATACTCACACTCAAGAAGTCTTAGACTTCACTTTAGTGATCTACACAAGATCACCTAACCCTCAAACTAGGAAACGCATCCTAGGTCCCAAATACTCATCACACTCTCAACACATGCAACATCCCACAACAGTCCATAATTCCACAAGAGTAATCCTCAACCAAAGAGGCACAAGCTAGCCTAGAAGGTCCATCATGCTCACATGCTCATATCCATCACTTACATCGAGCCTTAAGGGCTCCTAGGTTCACAACCACTAAGTGGCATTCCAAGCTACTCTAGATCCATCCTAGGCATGCTACTAACATGATCCAACATCAATACTAAGGAAGGAACGAAGAGGAAAGGAGAGGAGGAACCTACTGTCGAAGAAACGCAATCGCGGAGTCAAGCTGGCGCCCCGGCGGAGCAGGAGCCGCCCCTGCGGAACCAGAGGCCACCCCCTGCGGCGCTGCCGGCCGCACCCGCGGCGGAAGGGAGCCGCCCCCGCAACCGTCTTGTCCTGGAGCCCCGGAGCCTGCCGCCGCCCCCACGGCCATGCCGAGCCGCACCCACGGCGATATTGTGCCGCTCCCGCGGCGGTGATGTGCCGCTCCCGCGGCCGTGCTGATCCGTGAGCCTGCCGCCGCCCCTGCGGCCGTCCGCGCCCGCGGACGTGATGATCGCCCCGCGGTGGTGCTGCAGAACGTCGTCTTCTTCGTTTTCGATCGTGGATCCTTGGCTCCCAAGTGCTTCTTCTCTTGCTGGATCTTCTCCAAACACCCGCCACTAGTCTTAGGCACCTCTCGTCGACCTAATCGAGCTAAGAACGCAGCCATGCAAGGATTTGAGTAAAAACCACTCAAAAGCTTCATCCATGACTATGGATGAAGGAGGGAAGAAGGAAGGGAGAAAGACAGTAAAGAAGAGAGGGGAAGGAGAGGAAAAAGCTTACCAAAACAAAGCTGGAACTTCTCCACTGCAGTCCACAGTCCAAGCTTCAAGAAAACATAGAGAAGAGAAGAGAAGAGAGGAGAAAAGAGGAGAAGAGAAGGAGTGTGTGAGTGACTAACGTGAAATGAAAGCAAGGGGAGGAGAGAGAGAGGACAAGATGGCTGACGTCTTGTCCCTCCCCACGGACCCGAGGGGTCGAAAATGACCCTTTGTTATTTTTAACCCGGAACGAAGGGTCGGAACGCGGAAAAAGAGGAAAAACGACGAGTCGGCTCGGGATTTTCTTAGGAATAAATCCCGGCTTTCGGCATCTCGGGATTACGGGATAACTACAAGGTGCTCCAAGTCCGGAATTAAATTAATAAAATTCCGGGCGTTACATGGATCAAGAGTCAACAAAGTCGGCTACAGCCATAAGAAACCGCAGAGGCGGTTCCCTGAGCCGCAGGGGCGGATAACTGAACGAGCCGTAGGGGCGGCTAAGACCAAAACAAGCTCCAAAGACTAAGGCTCTTAGATTGAGCACATCTGGTCTTCTGTTGTTGTGCTAGCATGATTCCCTCTCAAATAAGTCTAGCTAAAATGATTAGTAAAATGCAAGACATACCAAATATCATACATGATTAGCACATGTATTATTCAAAATAGATAACTGTTTTATAAGGCACGACATCCAAACAATCCCTAATCTTATGTGCTAGTGATATGTGACTTTCCGGGATTATTATTCAGCACTCTCAAAGATACGAGAATGCTACGAGTGCATGAAGCAACACCCGACAATCTAGCATGTTTGAGTATCAAGCTATATATTGGGGTTTATCCTTAGAAATATTTGATAAATGAAATAAACAAATATTTAGCTAACAAATCTTTGCATGGCATCAGAGACTACGATCCCTAAACACGCTTCCGTCCAAACAAACCCTTAAGTTGCGTCATCATCACCGCTGCCGGTGATGGCGCCAACGGCTATCACGCCAACCTACAAGCGCCCTAGAGCCGACTCTACCGCATGTTGTTACTCTCTAACACACTAATCTACCTACGTCTGAGGCCCAAAACCTATCCTAAGACCCTAATCAACTTGCATCTTAGGGCCCAAAACCTACCCTAAGATGCTAATCAATCTGCGTCCTAGGGCCCAAAACCTACCCTAGGACGCTAATCAACCTCATTCCTAGAACCCAAAACCTACCCTAGGACGTTAATCTACCTACGTCCTAGGGCCTAAAACCTACCCTATGACGCTAATCTACATGCATCCAAGGACCAAAAACCTACCCAATTGTAACACCCCAAATCCGCGGGACTCGGGATGCTAAGGGCGAGACCTCACAATGGGTCCCGACCCTTAGCCTGACAATAGTTTCACCGGACCTTTCCAACAAGGCACAAATAAAGGCAAAGCTCAAAATCGTTTATAATGTATGCGAGAGACTGAAAAGTAAAAATACAAAGTGGAAACTCAACCGAGTCCTCAAAACGACATAACTCCCATAAGAAAACGTAACCGTACAACATAAACCACAACACAAAGGCATAACCCCAAAAACGTCCCCGTCCTATAATGTACGGAGACCCCGGCTGTCCACTCCTCCACCTCACTCGGCGGCGTCCCTAACCTGCAAGGCATCTACACAACGGCTTAAAACCGTTAGCTCATATTCGAAGCATTAGAAAAGAGGTGAAGAAACATACACACACATATCACATAACACAAAACATACAAGTCCGGTTTATTATCTTTTTATTATTAAGTCATATCCCGTTCTAATTCAACTTAGGTTTGTCACACGAGAACCACCGTGGTCTCGCCTCGGTCCCTACTTACCGGCAAGGAATGGTACTGAGGCATCCGACCGTCTACCCGCACGGGCTAGTCGCCGAGAACCTCCTAGAATCTCGGAAGACCTAGGCAGATGATGCCACCGCCCGTTATCATACACTTGGGTCAAATAATATAAAGTCGGTGGTCCTATTTACCGGATTAGTTGTTTATAACATAAACAATAACACAAACACACACCACCAACACACATCGATGCTAATACGTAAAATACGAGCTAAGTAAGTCCGGAGACTTACCTCGTCCCAAACGCTAACTCACAAAACACTCTCGCTTCCCTTGGGAAGAAGCATACAACCTGATCACAACAAGATATCCATCAAAACCCGCTCAACTCAAGAAGTCTAGGACTTCTACACAAATGATCTACGCAAGATCATTTGACTCTCATTCTAGGACCGTATTCTAGAATCTATCATACTCACATCTCACTCAACGCATGAGGAGATCTCTCAACAGCCTACTAACTCTCATATGATCATACTCAACAGTCAAGGACAAAGTAAAAGCCTAGAAGGTCCATCATGCTCAACATTCTCATAACCATCACCATATCGAGCCTTAAGGGCTCCTAGGTTCACAACCACTAAGTGGCATCTCAAGCTACTTTAGATCCATCCTAGGCATGCTACTAACATGATACAACTACAAAGCTAAGGAATGAACGAAGGGGAAGGGAGGAGAGGAACCTACTGTCGAAGAAACGTAGCCGCGGAGTCAAGCTGGCGCCCCGGCGGAGCAGACGCCGCCCCTGCGGAATGCTGGCGCCGCCCCTGCAGGTTCGGTGCAGAACCTCGTCTTCGATCGTGGATCCTTGGCTCCAATGTCCTCCTCTCCTTGTTGGGTCTTCTCCAAACACAAACCACTGATCTTAGACTCCTCTCCACGACCTAATCGAGCTAAGAACAAATGCATGCAAGGAATTGAGTAAAAACCTCTCAAAAGCTTCATCCATGGCCATGGATGAAGGAGGGAAGAAGAAAGGGATGATTCATCAAAGAAGAGAGGGGAGGGAGAGGGAGAAGCTTACCAAACCATATCTGAAACCTCTCCACTGCAGTCTACAATCCAAGAGCTCCAAGGTGCAAGATGAGAAAAGAGAGAGAAGAGAGGAAGAGGGGAAGAGAAATGACGTGAAAGAGAAGAGAGGAGAGAGAGGGAGAGGACAAGGCTAAAAAGTGGGGAGGGGATTAAGGGATCAGCTGACCTCTTGTCACCTCACCACGGAACGAGGAGTCGAAAATGACCCCTTGTCACCTCAACTCGGAACGAAGTGTCGGAAAGCGGAAAAAAGGGAAAAACGTCGAGTCGGCTCGGGATTTTAGGAATAAATCCCGGCACTCGGTACCTCGTGCCTACGGGAAGATCTACAAAATGCTCTAAGTCCGGAATAAAAATTCCGGGCGTTACAACTAACCCCCCTAAAAACAAGTTTCGTCCCGAAACTTGCTAAACGCAGCACTCTCGAACAAACACGTCTCGTAACCACGTGGAACTCATAAAACGTCAACTATCGGCTCTAATCCAAGTCTACGTGTAGAATCACATCAAGACTTCGCAAGGTGCACATATACTCATACGAACTCACATAACACGTCATGACATAAACACATAGCACAAACAAGGGAAGATCTCGGGACCAACTCGACGGTCCTATCGATGTCGCTAAATCTGCGTAAAACTAGGGATAGTTCCTCCGGATACTATCCTCCGTCTCCGATGTAGCTTCATCGGCTCCTTGCCTCGACCACTGCACTCTGAGCATCGGTATCTCCTTCGATCGAAGGCGCCTCATACTCCACTCTAAAACCGCTATCGGATGCTCTGCAAAAGTATGGTCTGACTCAACTACTAGGTCCTCGTGGCTGATGATGTGCCTCGGGTCGTGTATGTACTCTCTCAGCTGAGAGACATGAAATACCAGATGTATACCCTATAACCGAGGTGGAAATGCTAACCGGCATGCCACCTCACCGACTCTCCAAGATCTCGAATGGACCGACATATCGGGGGCTTAACTTCCCCTTAATGCCGAATCGCCTGACGCCCCGCGTCGGTGATACCCTGAACCACACCTGAGTTCCTACCCTGAACTCGAGAGGTCTACACCTCCTATCCACAAACGACCTCTGACGGCTCTGCGCGGTCAACATCCTCTCTCGGATCAAAGCAACTCTAGCCACGTCGTCCTATACCTGATCTGGAGCTACAACGCTAGAACTCTCCCGCTCGTCCCAACATAAGGGAGTACGACATCCCCGTCCATACAATGCCTCATACGGTGTCATCCCAATCGACGCGTGTCATCACCTCGAGGTAAAACGCCCGTCCTTGTCCGAGATGATGGTCCTCGGTATTCCATGTAATCTCACAATCTAACAGTTGTGGATATGTCCTCTCACTTCCACTGTGGCACGGGGCGGTGGGTGAAGCTCTCCTCCGTCTCTGGTGCTCGATCTTGACCTGCTGGTAGGTCGCGCATCGGGCCACATATCTAGCTACATCGGGCTTGAGCCCGCCCCACCAATAAAAATCTCCTAAGATCCCAGTACATCTTACTCGTGCTTGGGTGCACCGAGTAAGGTGTGGAATGTGCCTCATGCAAAATCCGCTCCCTCAACTCCTGGTTTGACGGTACACAAATACGTCCTTGGCGTCTCAATCACCCCGTCTGCTCCCTGCTGATAAACTGCGGTGCCCTATCTCGGGACATCCTGTCCTGGATCCTCAAAAAAATGGGACATACCTCCTGCTTCTGCCGGATCTCACCGGACAGATCAGGTAAGTACCTCCAACTCGGACAAGCAACATTCCGTATCCGGGGACCGGATATCCAACTCCAAACCTATCAAATCCCTCTTGTGGCTGAACCGTAAGCCGAGCTACAGCCTCCTCTCGAGGTGTCCTCCTACTCAAAGCATCGGCGACTACGTTCGCCTTCCCCGGATGGTACAAAATCTCTAAGTCAAAGTCCTTAATCAGCTCCAACCATCTCCTTTGGCGGTTATTCAACTCCCGCTGAGTGAATATATACTTCAGACTCTTATGGTCTGTGAAGATCTGACACGTAGCCCCGTACAAGTAATGTCGACCAGATCTTCAGGGCATGAATCACTGCCGCTAGCTCAAGATCATGGGTAGGGTAATTCCTCCTCGTACGGCTTCAGCTGCTCGAGAAGCGTACGCAATAACCCTACCCCTCTGCATCAAAACGCACCCCAATCCTAGCTTGGAGGCGTCACTATACACTACAAAAATCCTCTACGCCCTCAGGCTTGGGCTAAACAGGAGCGGAGGTCAACCTCCTCTTCAGCTCCTCGAAAGCTGTGCTGACAAGGCTCGGACCAAACGAACCTGGTAGACTTCCTCATCAAGGAAGTGAGCGGTCGTGCAATCACGGGAGAACCCTCAACAAAACGGCGGTAGTATCCCGTTAAAGCCCAAGAAACTGCGCACCTCCTTGACCGTCCTAGGAGGCGGCCATGAGGAAACAGACTCTATCTTCTGCCGAGTCAACCATGACACCCTTGGCGGAAACTATATGACCATAGAATGCCACCTCAGGACATCCGAAACTCGCACTTAGAGAGCTTAGCGTAAAGCTCTCTATCCTGGAGGACTCGAAGCACCGTCCTCAGGTGTCCCTCATGCTCCTCCCTACTCCGGGAGTAACTAAGATGTCGTCTATGAAACACTACCACGAACTGGTCCTAAGAAGTCGATGAAGATGCCGTTCATCAACTCCATGAAGAAGGCGGGTGCATTCGTGAGCTCGAATGGCATCACGACAAACTCATAATGGTCCGTATCTCGTCCTGAATGCCGTCTTCGGCACGTCCTCCTCTCTCGATTGATACACTTGAAACGCCGGGTGAACACCCTTTACTCTCGGCGAGCCATGCCAGCCGGTAAAAACACTTTCCCAACTTGCGCTAAGATCTCAAAAAGGTCCGATGTATCGGAAACTCAACTTCCTTCTCGGGTCTTCCTCACTACAACATTTCCATTATGTTTCTTCTTTGCTTGTCTCTAACAAAGAAGATCGAACTTCCAATTTACACCGTTGGCTTTGGTTCTTGTCAAACCACACTTGATGTTACGTTTTCCTCAATTCTTGTTGCAAGTTCTAAGTAATGAAGGAAGTACTTTGCTTCACACTGCTTCTACTAACGAGACATGTATGCTATAACTTTTACATCGTCTCTCGATACTCAGTCAAGACCATGTCTTGAAGAATCGCTTCGTACACTTCAAACCGATCGTACCTCGAGGCAATTTCCAAAACAGTTGCACCAATGAATCTCCCTCTTAACTCTCAACAACTCCATTGTCCATTTTCGTCCCACTCAATACTTCATCGTCATCCGGAGTAGGTTAGCCATAGATGGTGTTACTTGGAGAATCTCTCCCACAATCCGGTAATGATCAGCCCATCCAAGAAACTTGCAACTTCTTTCACATCCTTCGGGGGTTGTCATCCCGAGACAACTGGTCATACAACTTCTCTCTTCTTCGAGAGTAGACCAAAATGTCTTATTCGGGCATTAGTAAGCCCATATGGAATCACTACAACTCGTAGTGACCATGGTTTGTCCGGAGATGCGATGTTTGCAATATCCCCAAGTCTCGACTTCTCAATTGGTGACAATCAACCTTAACTCGATCTTTAGAAGAGACCACCGACCCTTGCAAACGGTCGAGTAGATCATCTATACGTGGTAAGGGGGTACTTGTTCTTCATTGTAATCTTGTTCGGCTCATTGTAATCGATGTACAAATGGAGATAACCGTCTCTCTTTCCGCAAACTGGTGTTCTCCATAACAACTTCAAATCAAGAGTTTAAGATATATTCTAAGTTCTTGTTACCGTTCCTTTATGATCCACAGCTGGTTACTCTCCCCCACACTCATCCATAGACCACCCGCACATGCGCGTTCTCGGTTGTCACCAATTAGTTGATAATGACCTTCTCCTATGTCAATGACTTACCATTCTTCTATGCTTCCATGTTACCATTCTCATGAAGGCTACCCTCTCGGGGTACCTTAAACTCCGTTAGCTCATTCTTCATTCACGCTTCCTTTTCCTTCAGCGAGATAAATATACCCTTCTCGGCGTTGTTGAGTCACATGACTCGCCTTCATAGGCTTAACCGCGCTTCATGATATCTTGTAAGTGCGTCTTCTCAAAATCTCTAACAGTTAGTTAGCATCCACGTGTTGCTTCTGATCTTCTTAGGATCATTCAACTTTTAGTACGCTACTCAATCCTTCTAGGATCGATCTTCTAGTTGACCTATACGTCATAACTAATGCCGGTAACTCGTCGTAAATCCCCAAACTTATGCCATCTTCTATAACTGTCCAGTAATGGTGTGGATACTTCACTTAATGGCCTATACATTAATAAGATTAGACTTACGCCGATATCTTACAGTCTTTCAACTCTCGGATTCCATCCTGAGCAGTGAAGCTTCCTTAGACGCTCCATAAGCTTTGGAGTCAAGATGAGAACGTGATCGGAACCAATGTAGTGGAAGATGGTAAGATACCGTAAGTTAATGCTTATGAGGTACCATTAAGTGATAGAGTCAACATTATGAGAGTTATGAGAAGAATGGCAAGGTGGGGATTTACGCGGATTGACCGGATTTTCCGTTATAGATAAGGCGAAGATAACGCCAAAAGGAAAGTATGTATAAATGATGATCCTAAGAAGATGAGAGCAACACGTGGATGCTAACTAACGTTAGAGATTTTGAGGAAGACGCACTTACAAGATATCATGAAGCGCGGTTAAGCCTATGAAGGCGAGTCATGTGACTCAACAACGCCGAGAAGGGTATATTTATCTCGCATGAAGGAAAAGGAAGCGTGGAATGAAGAATGAGCTAACGGAGTTTAAGTAGAGTACCCCGAGAGGGTAGCCTTCATGAGAATGGTAACATGGAAGCATAGAAGAATGGTAAGTCATTGACATAGGAGAAGGTCATTTATCAACTAATTGGTGACAACCGAGAACGCGCATGTGCGGGTGGTCTATGGATGAGTGTGGGGAGAGTAACCAGGCTGTGGGATCATAAAGGAACGGTAACAAGAACTTGATTATATCTTAAACTCTTGATTTGAAGTTGTTATGGAGAACAGCCAGTTTGCGAAAAGAGAGACGGTTATCTCCATATTGTAACATTCGAACTACAATGAGCCGAACAAGATGACAAGGAAGAACAAGTACCCCCTTACCACGTAGAGATGATCTACTCGACCGGTTGCAAGGGTCGGTGGTCTCCTTCTAAAATCGAGTTAAGGTTTGATTGTCACCAATTGAGAAGTCGAGACTGGGATATTGCAAACACGGCATTCCGGACAAACCATGGTCACTACGAGTTGTAGTGATTCCATATGGGCTTACTAATGCCCCGAATAAGACATTTTTGGTCTACTCTCGAAGAAGAGAGAAGTTGTATGACCAGTTGTCTCGGGATGACAACCCCCGAAGGATGTGAAAGAAGTTACAAGTTTTCTTGGATGTGCTGATCATTACCGGATTTGTGGAGAGATTCTGCCAAGTAACACCATCTATGGCTAACCTACTCCGGATGACGATGAAGTATTGAGTGAGACGAAGATGGACAATGGAGTTGTTGAGAGTTAAGAGGAGATTCATTGTGTGCAACTGTTTTGAAATTGCCTCGAGGTACGATCGGTTTGAAGTGTACAAGCGAATTCTTCAAGACATGGTCTTGATTGAGTTTAAGAGACGGATGTAAAAGTTATAGCATACATGTCTCGTTAGTAGAAGCAGTGTGAAGCAAAGTATTTCCTTCATTACTTAGAACTTGCAACAAGAATTGAGGAAATCGTAACATCAAAGTTTGGTTTGAACAAGAACCAAAGTCCAACGGTGTAAATTCGAAGTTTGATCTTCTTTGTTAGAGACAAGCAAAAGAAGAAACATAATGGAAATGTTTTAGTGAGGAAGACCCGAGAAGGAAGTTGAGTTTCCGATACATCGGACCTTTTTGAGATCTTACCGCAAGTTGGGAAAGTGTTTTACCGGCTGACATGGCCGCCGAAAGTAGAGGGTGTTCACCCGGCGTTTCAAGTGTATCAATCGAGAGAGGAGGACGTGCCGAAGACGGCATTCAGGACGAGATACGACCATTATGAGTTTGTCGTGATGCCATTTGGGCTCACGAATGCACCCGCCGTCTTCATGGAGTTGATGAACGACATCTTCATCGACTTCTTGGACAAGTTCGTGGTAGTGTTTATAGACAACATCTTAGTCTACTCCCGGAGTAGGGAGGAGCATGAGGGACACCTGAGGACGGTACTTCGAGTCCTCCAGGATAGAGAGCTTTACGCGAAGCTCTCTAAGTGTGAGTTTTGGATGTCCGAGGTGGCATTTTTGGGTCATATAGTTTCCGCCGAGGGTGTCATGGTTGACCCGGCGAAGATAAAGTCTGTTTTCCCATGACCGCCTCCTAGGACGGTCAAGGAGGTGCGCAGTTTCTTGGTCTTAGCGGGATACTACCGCCGTTTTGTTAAGGGTTTCTCCGTGATTGCACGACCTCTCACTTCCTTGCTGAGGAAGTCCACCAGGTTCGTCTGGTCCGAGCCTTGCCAGTGCAGCTTCGAGGAGCTGAAGAGGAGGTTGACCTCCGCTCCTGTGTTAGCCCAACCTGAGGGCGTAGAGGATTTTGTGGTATATAGTGACGCCTCCAAGCTAGGCTTGGGTTGCGTTTTGATGCAGAGAGGTAGGGTTATTGCGTACGCTTCTCGGCAGCTGAAGCCGTACGAGGAGAATTACCCTACCCACGATCTTGAGCTAGCGCCAGTGATTCATGCCCTGAAGATCTGGCGACACTTCTTGTACGAGGCTACATGCCAGATCTTCACAGACCATAAGAGTTTGAAGTATATATTCACTCAGCGGGAGTTGAATAACCGCCAGAGGAGATGGTTGGAGCTGATTAAGGACTTTGACTTGGAGATTTTGTACCATCCAGGGAAGGCGAACGTAGTCGCCGATGCTTTGAGTAGGAGGAAACCTAGAGAGGAGGCTATAGCTCGGCTTACGGTTCAGCCTCAGTTGTAGAGGGATTTGATAGGTTTGGAGTTGGATATCCGGTTTCCGGGTACGGACTGTTGTTTGTCCGAGTTAGAGATATTACCTGACCTGTGCGGTGAGATCCTGCAGAAGCGGGAGAGATGTCCCATTTCGATGAGGATCCGGGACAGGATGTCCCGAGGAGAAGCACCACGGTTTATCACGGGAGCAGACGAGCTATTGAGACGTCAGGGACGTATTTGTGTACCGTCGGATCAGGAGTTGAGAGAGCGGATTTTACATGAGGCACATTCCACACCTTACTCGGTGCACCCAAGCACGAGTAAGATGTACTAGGATCTTAGGAGATTTTATTGGTGGGGCGGGCTCAAGCCCGATTTAGCTAGATATGTGGCCCGATGCGCGACCTGCCAGCAGGTCAAGATCGAGCACCAGAGACGGAGGAGAGCTTCACCCACTGCCCGTGCCATAGTGGAAGTGGGAGGACATATCCACAACTGTTAGATTGTGAGATTACATGGAATACCGAGGACCATCATCACGGACAAGGACGGGCGTTTTACCTCGAGGTGCTGGCACGCGTCAATCGGGATGGCACCGTATGAGGCATTGTATGGACGGATATGCCGTACTCCCTTATGTTGGGACGAGCGGGGGAGTTTTAGCGTTATAGCTCCAGATCAGGTACAGGACGACGTGGCTAGAGTTGCTTTGATCCGAGAGAGGATGTTGACCGTGCAGAGCCGTCAAAGGTCGTATGTGGACAGGAGGTGTAGACCTCTCGAGTTCAGGGTAGGAGCTCAGGTGTAGTTTAGGGTATCACCGACGCGGGGCGTCGGGCGATTCGACATCAAGGGGAAGTTAAGCCCCGATATGTCGGTCCATTCGAGATCTTGGAGAGAGTCGGTGAGGTGGCATACAGGTTAGCATTGCCACCTCGGTTAGAGGGTATACATTCGGTATTTCACGTCTCTCAGCTGAGAGAGTACATACACGACCCGAGACACATCATCAGCCATGAGGACCTAGTGGTCAAACCGGACTATACTTTTGTAGAGCATCCTATAGCAGTTTTAGAGCGGAGTACGAGGCGCCTTCGATCGAAGGAGATACCGATGCTGAGAGTGCAGTGGTCGAGGCGAGGAGCCGATGAGGCTACATGGGAGACGGAGGATAGTATCCGGATGAACTATCCTGAGTTTTACGCATATTTAGCGACATCGATATGACCGTCAGGTTAGTCCCGAGATCATTCCTTATTTGTTCTGTGTGTTGATGTTATGACGTGTTATGTGAGTTCGTATGAGTATATGTTCACCTTGCGAGGTCTTGATGTGATTTTATACGTAGACTTGGATTAGAGCCGATAGTCGACGTTTTATGAGTTCCACGAGGTTACGGGACGGGTTTGAGAGAGTGTTGCGTTTAGCAAGTTTCGGGACGAAACTTGTTTTTAGGGGGGTTAGTTGTAACGTCCGGAAACTTTATTCCGGACTTAGAGCGTTTTATAGATCTTCCCGCAGGCAAGAGGGGCCGAGTGCCGGGATTTATTCCTAAAATCCCGAGCCGACTCGTCGTTTTTCCCTTTTTTCCGCGTTCCGACCCCTCGTTCCGGGGTGAGGTGACAAGAGGTCAGCTGACCACTTGGTCCCCTCCCCACTTTTCAGCCTTGTCCCTCTCTCTCTCTCTCTCTCCTCTCTTCTCTTTCACGTTTCTTTCCCTCTCCTCTCTTGGCTCTCTCTTCTCTTCTTCCATTTTGATTGAAGCTTGGATTGTGGACTGCAGTGGAGAGGTTCCATATTTGGTTTGGTAAGCTCCTTCCTCTCCCTCCCTTCTCTTCTTTAGCCGATCATCCTTTTCTTCTTCCCTCCTTCATTCATGGCCATGGATGAAGATCTTGAGAATTTTTTGCTCAAATCCTTGCATGCATGTGTTCTTAGCTCGATTAGGTCGTTGAGAGGAGTCTAAGACCATAGGTTGGCGTTTGGAGAAGACCCAACAAGGAAAGGAGAACATTAGAGCCTTGGATCCACGATTGAGACGAAGAAGACGAGCTTTTGCAGCGTAACCGCGGGGGCGGATCATCACGACCGCGGGAGCGGCCCGCCGCAGGTGCGGCTCAGCACAGCCGCAGGGGCGGCCCCAGACCACCGTAGGTGCGGCTCATCACGCCGCAGGGGCGGCTCCGGGCTCCAAGACGTCGGACCGCCGCAGGTGCGGCTCCTGCCACCGCAGGGGCGGTGCCTGCTCCGCTAGAAGGCCGCAGGGGCGGCGCCAGCCTTCCGCAGGGCCGGCTTCTGCTCCGCCGGGGCGCCAGCTTGACTCTGCGGCTGCGTTTCTTTGACAGTAGGTTCCTCCTCTCCCTTCCTCTTCGTTCCTTCCTTAGTTTTATAGTTGTATCATGTTAGTAGAGCATGCTTAGGATGGCCTAGAGTAGCTTGAGAATTCCACTTAGTGGTTGTGAACCTAGGAGCCCTTAGGGCTCGATGTAGTTGATGGTCACAATTGTGATGAGCATGATAGACCTAGTTGGCTTTTACTCGTTCTTGGGTTTTGAGTATGATCATATGAGAGTTAGTAGGCTGTTGAGATATCTCCTCATGCGTTGAGTGAGATGTGAGTATGAGAGATTCTAGGATGCGGTCCTAGAATGAGAGATCTCCTCATGCGTTGAGTGAGATGTGAGTGTGAGAGATTCTAGGATGCGGTCCTAGAATGAGAGTCAAATGATCTTGCGTAGATCATTTGTGTAGAAGTCCTAGACTTCTTGAGTTGAGCGGGTTTTGATGGTTATCTTGTTGTGAGCAGGTTGTGTGCTTCTTCCCAAGGGAAGCGAGAGCGTTTTGTGAGTTAGCATTGGGACGAGGTAAGTCTCCGGACTTACTTAGCTCGTATTTTACGTATTAGCATTGATGTGTGTTGGTGGTGTGTGCTTGTATTAATGTTTATGTTATAAACAACAAACCGGTAAATAGGACCACCGACCTTATATATTTTGGCTCAAGTGTATGATAACGGGCGGTGACATCATCTTCCTAGCTCTGCGTGAAGTCTAGGAGGTTCTCGGCGACTAGCCCGGCGGGTTAGATGGTCGGATGCATCCGTACCATTCTTTGCCGGTAAGTAGGGACCGAGGCGAGACCACGGTGGTCTCGTGTCACAAACCTAGGTTTAATTAGAACGGGATACGACTTAATAATAAAAAGATAATAAACCGGACTTGTGTGTTTTGGAGTTTGTATGTGATGTATGTGATATCCGTGTGTTTGTGCCTTCACCCCTTTTCTAATGCTTCGAATATGAGCTAACGGTTTTAAACCGTGGTTGTAGATGCCTTGCAGGTTAGGGACGCCGCCGAGTGAGGTGGAGGAGTGGACAACCGGGGTCTCCGTACATTATAGGACGGGGACGTTTTTGGGTTATGTTTCATATCGTTAGTTTGTGGATGTTGTTGTACGATTTAGATTTCCGTATCGGAGTTACGTCATTTTGAGGACTCGGCTGAGTTTCCACTTTGTATTCTTTACATTTCGGTTTTCGCATACTTTAAAAACGTTTTGAGTTTTTGCCTTTATTTGTGCCTTGTTGGAAAGGTCCGGTGAAATTGTTGTCAAGCTAAGGGTCGGGACCCATTGTGAGGTCTCGCCCGTAGCATTCCGAGTCCCGCAGATTTAGGGTGTTACATAGCGACCCCGGACCAAATCCAGAGTCATTGCTTATACGGTTCTGGCTTTGGTGTAAGCATCCCCATTGCACATATTAGGTTAATTCAGACATTTTGCTCTTAGGTCGGAGTCATGCTGATAAAGCATCGGCCCAGGATCACTCGTGGCGGGTTGTATTCTTAACAACTGACCAAATGCAACATTTTCTCGTTCATGTTAATGCAAACATTTACCATTTTAATTACGTGTGCGACCAAGCTTGGAAAACCATCAAACTCGGTGTCATTCTTATACAAGCGCAAGTGATCCGGACTTGGCCAAGCTCCGGCATCACTACAATTGCAAGCGACCCGGCTAATGGTTAAGCTCAGCGCCTTGACTTACGCTAGCAACCTGGGCGACGTACCGGCCCAACATCACTGTTGCTGCTAGCGACCTGGTTAATGGTTAAGCTCAGCGTCAATTACTCATTATACATGTTCTTGACCTTCATAGGTCACCATCATATCACACCTCAACAGGCTTATCATGCCATACATTATCACGCCTCAACAGGCTAACACATGTCAATTTAATCATTTTCTAACCATGACGTGATATACACAACATTAACATTAAGCAGGCTTTACACATCACAACATCATGTTCATCATAAAGCCAATAAGTATGCTCCACACATAACACATTACAATGCATAACACCATTCACATTTAACACAACAATACATTTCAACGCAACAAGATATGAATATCTTAGGCACGAGTTTCTGCAGATCGAAGCTAAGTAAGTCCGAAGACTTACCTGGATACGCTCACACGACAAACTAAGCTACAGTTAGATTAAAGTCTTCCACAACACCTGTTAGGAATATCAGATTCCTCGTATTAAGTTCTCGCTTCAAACATCAATTAAATTTATTCTTTGAATTTAATTAGCTTTACGACATTTCCCGAATCTTAATTTAATTAATTAATTAAATTTCGGCAGCGTTACATTTTGCTCGAAGGCAATTTCCAAACCAACTCGTCATCAGATCTCAACAAATAAATAGCCAAAGTTCACCAAAATAATATAACGAGCATAATGAAATTTCCATCTATCCATTTTGACAAGCCTAAGGTCATATTAGAGCAACCCACAATACGGTAAACGAATAAATTCATAACTTATTAGTTACTAACCCGATTGACGAACCGAAAGAAGATTCTTAATCACAACGACGAAGGCTACGCTCAGACACCACCAAATTCACCGGAAACAGAGCGACGGAACCGGCCAGATAAGGGATATGCACGACATGTCCTTAACTTCAACGGAAATGCGAAACGTTGGTACCGAACTAAAGAGAATGAAGAGAGGAATCCGAAACTCAAACTGAATTGAAATCGGATTACAAACAAAGAGTAGATCTGAGTTTGAAGGTTGAGAGAAATCAGAGTTTTTACGAAAAAAATGTGAAATGAAATGAATTAATAAATGAATTTCCGCGATTTATAGCGAAGACCATAATTATCCTTTAGCAAAGTCGATAATTATCCTTTTACCGATCCGAAGGCGGTTTGAGTCCCGTCTCCAAACTTCTTGAAACTAGAGTAATAAATCCGGAATATTGTGTGGATAATTATTCCACAACTTTCTCCAAAAACGCGTATTCTTAAACCGCCTTTCTTAGCCGCTAAGAAACAAAATAGTGACCCTTTTGGCCGTTTTGCCTTTTCATGTTATTTCATATCTAGGACATATTTGTTGTCCTGATCATTTCTCTCAACTGCAATTTTATTAATTGGAGCTCCTAAATGTTCCAAATAACACCGGAGGGTAAAAATTATTCCCCGGAGGAAAAAATGAAAATTTCCCCACAAGTCCAAAATTACGCCACGAACATAACGGTGAAATTCAAACTCGTCATTTACGCATTGTTCGTGAGTTATGAGTCAAATACTATTGATGATTAAGTTAATCATCAATTAATTAGGATTAAAAAATCATAGTTTTGCCCGTATGTATTAGTACCACTCTTGTTCGTATAAGGGGACGGGGGCAAGGGTCGGGTGACTTTCTTGCCACACAATAAGTTGAATATAGAGTGAACCACTTAAATGAAGATAATAACGAGGTTTACAAAAAAAGAAAAAAAGAAAAGAAGATAGTAACGAGGTTTTGCGTGCAAGCATGATTATGTTTTTAATTTCATCATTTAAGTGTGATTGTGCTATTTTAGTACTTAGATTGTGCCTTAGGATTGTTAGCTAACGGTTTTAATGTTATGTTGTTCGATATCTTGTAGGTTAAGAAAATTGTAGAGTGATCCAGAGCGGATGGTCAGCCGAGTTCATGTACTCATATAGATTGGGTTGTCTTTCCATTTTTGCATGTATATAAAGAGACTAACATTATTTTAGGATGTCAGTAGTTACGTCTTACACGACTGTCATATTCTATGCATTCACGTCATTATCATTATATAACTTTTCTATTTATTTTTATTTACATTTGTGCTTTGTTGTAAGATTCATTGAAATTATTGTCAAGCTAGGGTCGGGACTCATTGTGAGGTCATAACCCGTGACACTTTGAATTGAAATTTTGGGGTATTACAATCTCCGTCGGGAAATTTCACCCTTGCTTAATTTTTCTCGTTTATAGTCCGTCGCGGGTTTTCCCATGAGTTTTTTTTTTTAATAATCTCATTTATAAACTCATATACGTTGAATATAAGAACTTTTTTGTATAAACAATATATTTAACATAAAATATAGATAACCAATTTAATAAATACAATCATAAAAATATTAAAAATAATTTAAAATTATATTAACAAAATTATAAACTACCATTTAATCCACTCATACGGGGCCCATGTGGGGATTTCCATGGTAATTCCCAACCGGATGAGTCGGGTTAGGAGGCCTTTAAAGCCTTGTTCCCATATGAAAAATGAGGTCTAACCTCATTCCCGTTCTCATCTCCATTTAAATTTTCCCATTCCTGTGACGGTATCCTCATCGGGTGTCTATTAACATCCTATTTACTCCTTATATTTTATACGACTTTATTTTATATTTTTAGAGCCCATTTAATTTTAACTCCAAAAACGGAAATAAAAATAGTAATTAAATGCCATTCTTCATTTATAAAATCAGGATGCATACTTTTCTATTTTAAATAAAATTGCGTTTCCTTTTCACTTTTATTTTCTTATAAGGTATCAAAATTAAACAAAATTTACTCCAACTATTTTAAATAACATTTCATAAACAATATATATGAATTAAAATAATTTTAATCTTGTTTTCGATTCCAAAGATACCACCAAACAGGTTTAATGTAAAAACTTTTGGGACAAATATGAAAACAATAAAAAACATTTAGAACGTGACATAATGAAAAATATCCTATGAGAGGTAGTGTCCATGTAAGCCAATAGCTTAGCCTTCATATTCATATATTTCCCACCAACCTCAATACAAGATTTTTGGGGCCTTGACTGTTGACCAACACCAATACTGTCGCGCCGCGATGCGGGCCCCAACCACACCAACAAGAAAATGGCCGCTTAATATTAGACTTACGTATAATTTCTATTTTTTTAAATTATTAATGGATCGCTTACCCAATATTTATTTATATAGAAAATTACGGACGATAACCTTATAATTTTACATCTTTTTGAATTAGGTTAACGGGCTTTTTGGATGGTGTATGTCATTTTTTTTAATTTTTCAGAATGAATCCTATTACTATCCATATATCGATTTGTGAAAACGATAATATTATGTAATAGTTATTATTATTTTTTAATTATTTTGATTTTTAATATCAATTAGATAACTTTATGGACGCAACACATTTCAAAATATTACAAGACTCAAATGCACCATCCGAAAACATAAAATCTCAAACATATTCCGAAAAGTTTAAAATAGATCATATGTGTAATCTTTTTATTCTTTAAATAAGCTCAAAGCTCTAATAAAAATTACGGTAATTAGTAAACTTTTTCAACATAAGAAGAATTTGGTTTTAATGTTTATATATATATATATGATAATTATTCTCTTGTTAAAATGCATAATATATCCAAGTTCCATTTTCTTTCTGTTGAATAAGGTGATTAAAGGATCCAAAAAATATTTATAATTTAACTTCAGCTAATTTTCAATTATTTTCTCAACTAACTAAATTTCACATTCCAACAAACACACCAAATATCTTTATTATTATAAAATTTGAGATCCAATTCCGCTCATGCGCTTGATTTATTCACTATGTAATGATACAATTTAAATATTATGTGGTAAATAAATTAATCTTATTTCAAATGTATGATTAAGAAATATTAATTTCTCACCAACCCAAATTCTTTTTTCTATATATAGAGATTAATTGGCTCAAACTATTATTATTACTTCCATTTAAGCATTAAACACTGTAAATGAACGTTTCATCAACATAAGTGACTATGTACGTGGAATTTAATCAAACACATGCTTTGTTCATTGAACAAATGTGAAACCAAATTCGTGTAGTAAATTAATAAATGTATACAATTTGGTTACATAGAAAATGTAAATTCAATGTTTGTTGGTAAATCATCTCATATGAATTCTAAATTTCCAATTCATCTGCCATTTTTAGATTTTGTTTTTCAAAAATCACTTTTTATAATTTTTAAAATTAAAACCACTTTATATAATATGAATTATGAAGTTAACACATCTATAATCATTTAGCAGTAAAATATTTGTTTATTTGACCAAAATACCCCTAATTAATCAATTAAACATTAATGTATTTCTTTCTAAAATACCTGCTGATAATGTTTTTAATTTAATTAAATACTTTAAATTTTATAGTTTATGTAAAATTTATAGAAAAAATAAATACTGAAATATGTTTATTAAAAACTATATCGAACATTAAAATGACTTATAATATTAATCGGTTGGAGTATAAAATAAATTATAGTTCTTCTTAGGCCGATTAAAATTGCTTAAGTTTCTTTTTAAGAAAGATCAGTAGAAATATAATACCAAAAATTGATATATTACAATAAACTTAATAATTATCATATGATAATTAATTGAATATATTTCTATTAATACAAATGATCTCTCTAACAATATACAAACAAGACTATGATCTTCATCTAATCCAAACACAAATCGCTTTCCTTGAAGCAACAACCTCTACAAACACATTTTAAGAGTAGAGTACACTTAAAAAATACAATAATAAGTACAAAACAACCACTATATTATGTAAAATACAAAATTCTACAAACCCTAAATCAGTTCTTCCACGATTTGTCAATGGTCCAATGCAAGAATCATCAAAGATGAGATTCTTATGTAATATTCAGTGGCCTATATTACTAACTTTCTTGTGGGTCTATCCCACCATAGGAATATCCTTATTCATACTAAAGTATTATGAGAATCAAGATTCGTATGACCATTAATTGTGAGCCCGATAATAAGATATGCACTACTACTCTTATTTTCAACTAGTTTTAAGATAAAATTTTATCCGACTTAACTAATTACGATTTAAGGGTTGAACCTAACGCTCATCAGTACTCGTATGTACACGACCCCATACCGTCCTTTGAACTTCAATACAATATTAGAGCATATTGCACTTCAAGAAGAATATATTCATATTTAGTGAACGATTCAGGCCTAACACATGACTTTATATGTACACGATCTACGATTCGTCTACTTTTACACTAGTAGTTTAAAGTTATAATAAACTCGAACACTAAGATTATTTATAAATAAATATAAAATATAAATTACTGCATAAAGATTAAAAAAAAAACTAAACCATTAATTCTATCAAGGTGGGATCTTTTCCCACAAGTTGACATATAGTAATCACAATTTTCACACCCACAGGTAGTTATCACAAGAAGCAAGACTCACAAGGCCACACAACCTCATACGTCCACCACAAAAACCAGCTCAAAAGTGCAAGAAAAGCTCACACTAATTTACAAAATTAGTTATGAATCCAAACACATTTCAAATTGAAATACAACAGCAAAATATCTTCTTCTCTTCGTGTACGCATGTCATTCACAAACACCCAAACAAATATTTTAAATTGGTGAAATTATTTTTTAACCTAAATTTCCCAAGGGTACTTTGGGAAAAGAATATATAAAATTTAATCACTATTTACTACTTTAATTTGGTAAGAGATTAACAATTTGCTCCTGTTAAAAGATTAGCAATATTCTCTCTTTCTAATTGACTAATTCTTTCCTTCAAAAGATATTGTCACTAATTTAAATAATTAGCCCTATTTTTCACACAAATTATTATTTATAATTTATATTAATGGGTTTAACTTTCATTAGCCCACTGACAATCCAAGGGGATATTTTTTCTGTTTTCTTCTTATTCTCTGTCAGAAAAGGAAATAAAAAGGAAATTGTTTTACGACTTTAAAACCCTTTGTAGGTGCCACTACCTCTTCTTTGTTGATTGAGGGTTTCCCTTCTCCCAAACTCATCTTCTCCCATATCTTTCACCTTCATCTCCTTCTTCCGAAACCCAAAATCAAGAGCCAATTACTTTGTTGCTCATTTGCCTTCTATTTTCTCATGCCCTTTGCTTGAAAATCATTCATTATCCGTTCATCAATTGAATTTGCTGTAGAAAAGAATAGGCGAGATGATGCAAGGGGTTTTACAAGCTAAAGGCCTTCTTTCATTGCCCTCAAACCCTAGATTCAAAGCTGCAAATCCATCTTCCTCCCTTGGATTGAGGCAAAGGATTTCAGCCGCCGCCCCACCTACCCTTCTCACAAAGCCCCATGCTTTGCCTGGAAACCTTACTCTTCATTCAAATGGTTTTCAAAATTTTCATGGGTTTTTGCAGAAGAAACAAGGTTTTGAGAAAAACCTTAAAAGAACTCCATTGATTTGTAAGGCTGAGGCTGGAGCTGCTGCAGCCTCACCTTCAGATGGGCAACCTTTGTTTGGTGAGAGTGAGTCACCAAAAATTTTTGGACTTGAATTGAATACAGTGAAAAAGATTATCCCGCTGGGATTGATGTTCTTTTGTATCCTTTTCAATTACACAATCCTAAGGGATACCAAGGATGTTTTGGTGGTCACAGCTAAGGGTTCTAGTGCTGAGATCATTCCCTTTCTCAAGACATGGGTTAATCTTCCTATGGCTGTTGGGTTTATGTTGTTATACACCAAATTGGCCAACGTTTTGTCCAAGAAGGCCTTGTTTTATACAGTAATTGTGCCTTTTATTGCTTTCTTTGGGGCATTTGGGTTTGTTCTCTATCCCATGAGCCATTATGTCCACCCCACTGCTTTGGCTGATAGGCTCCTTGAGACTCTTGGACCTAGGTTTCTTGGCCCCCTTGCTATTCTGAGGATCTGGAGTTTTTGCCTGTTCTATGTCATGGCTGAGCTTTGGGGAAGTGTTGTCATTTCTGTTCTGTTCTGGGGATTTGCTAATCAGGTGAATTTCTCTTTATACTATTATGGATTTGGAATTTTGTTTCTGTTTTTCACTATGAATCTGAATCTGCAGCTTTCATTTGTGATAAGGCGTATCTTTATCAAGATATTACAACTTTGTAAATCTTCTGTTGTTAATATTGAGATTATTTTAATGTGTTCAGATTTTAAAATTTATCAAATGATGTTCATTCAAGTTGGCGCTTCTGTGGTCCTTTTAGCATTTATAGTACTGATTTAGCTCCTGCACTTAAGTACTTTGCTCTTGTTTTCACAGTCTGCATATTTACAATCCTATGTTTGCCATTGCTCATTCCTGTTTTTCATCAGACTCTTGCATCATTGTGAATTACAGAACTGTTATTGTTTTTGAAAAAAAATTACACTGTTCGATTTTGTTTTATGGGATGTAAGGTATCTGTCAAGGTAACTCATAGCCTAGCTGTAAGATCCTCTTGGCAGTATTACTTGTTTGTCTGTTTGTAGATGATTTTATTGTTTGGTTCAACAGCAAGTAAAATGCCTTGTTATTTGATCGAATAGTTTATAAATCAACGCTATTATTATATTTGATTTGCAGCCTCTTGGCATGTATCCAAAACAAGGCATATGAATTAAGATTTATTGTAGTTTTGTTTTAAAATATGGTTTCTAATTGATTTCTGATGAAGATTTGGGTATGAATATGTTGTGAAACAGGCTATGTTTGCTAACTGATCTAAATTTACGGTGCAGATCACGACAATTGATGAGGCAAAGAGGTTCTACCCACTCTTTGGTCTTGGAGCAAATGTTGCTCTCATTTTCTCAGGGAGGACAGTGAAGTACTTCTCCCAAATGAGGCAAAACTTGGGTCCCGGTGTTGATGGTTGGGCTCTCTCCCTCAAAGGGATGATGAGCATTGTCGTGGCAATGGGTGCTGCAATTTGTTTCCTTTACTGGTGGGTCAACGAATACGTTCCTCTCCCAACCCGTAGCAAGAAGAAGAAGGTATATTACTTGTAGAACCACAGTTCAATATTCTGCTTTGACATTCGAGTACCGACTTGCATATTATTAGTCTTGACAAGCTCTTTTTAATGTAACTATTTTATGGATGGCTGAGAAAAGATCTTACTGGAGTAAGTTACACAAAACCACTTGTGATTCAGGTTAATTTGCACAAATCACCTGTTATATACAACTTGCATTTGATCACCCCTTTTCCGTACTACCCATACCAATATGCCATTCGGAATGAAAGGAATATTGAACATTTTTTTACATTTTCTTTCCTACCTGTGAAATCGGTCTGGTTGGTGAGCTGCTAGTAGAGTATGAGTATCTATAATGTGTCTTAAATACAATTTCATTCATAAAGTGCAGCAGTATTATGCAAAGTGACCTTAATTATAGCTCGTTTTTGGTTATCTACTCTTCATGTTGATATTTGGATCCCAGAACTAATTATTGAAAGTTACATTATGATGTTCATTTTGTTTAAATTTTTGATTTTGATTGTGAACTCCTCTTTTAACAGGAGAAGGTGAAAATGGGAACCATGGAGAGCTTGAAGTTTTTGGTGTCCTCAAAGTATATTAGAGATCTTGCAACCTTGGTCGTTGCTTACGGTATTTCCATTAACCTTGTTGAGGTCACATGGAAATCAAAGCTCAAGGCCCAGGTGAATACAGGCTTTCATATGTTTTCTTTTATAATAAAGTGAAATCTTTCTCTAATTAATTCCCTTAAAACATTTCAGTTCCCGAGCCCCAACGAGTACTCTTCATTCATGGGAGATTTCTCCACTGCAACTGGTATAGCAACTTTCACAATGATGTTGGTCAGTCAGTTCATCTTCGACAAATACGGCTGGGGTGTCGCTGCTAGCATCACTCCTACTGTCCTCCTTGTGACCGGAGTCGGATTTTTCTCCCTCATCTTGTTTGGAGACCCGTTTGCTCCGGCCCTTGCCAAGTTCGGAATGACCCCTCTGCTTGCAGCCGTATTTGTCGGTGCCTTGCAGAACATCTTCAGCAAGAGTGCCAAGTACAGTCTTTTTGATCCTTGCAAAGAAATGGCTTATATTCCACTGGATGAGGACACCAAGGTTTGTATTCAATCAATTCTTTAAATCTCAAATTCTCTGCTTTTCGGTTAATTAAAACAACTTTCTGAATCTCAGGTAAAGGGAAAAGCTGCCATTGATGTGGTGTGCAATCCTCTCGGTAAATCCGGAGGAGCACTGATCCAGCAATTCATGATCTTGACATTCGGGTCACTCGCGAACTCAACTCCTTACCTTGGAGGTATCCTCATGGTGATTGTGACCGCCTGGCTCGCAGCTGCCAGGTCATTGGACAAACAGTTTACCGAGCTGCGTAAAGAGGAGGAACTCGAGAAGGAGATGGAGAGAGCGGCTGTTAAGATCCCGATTGTGTCTGACAACAGCGGCAACGGTCCTCTATCTGGTGGGCCCGGACTAAATCCGGCCTTTGGTGACTCCCCCAAGCCGTCCTCACGAGACATCGTGTCCTGAGAGTTAGAAAAAGCGGGTTTGAGGAAGTATTTGTTCATTTGTAGGGTTTTGGTGAAAAATAAATAATCAGCTTGAGCTTAAATGGTTAAAATAGCCACCTTTGCTGTGGGTTATGAACACCCAAAAAAAGAAACACAATGTTTGATCTGAGTTTTGTCCATCTTTGTTTGTGTATTCTTGTAGAAGACCCTTAAATCTGATGCTTAAATTGTCCAGTTAGCTTTGGCTCTTCAGGATCCAAATCTTCAGTCCTTTCTAGTGTTTGGTGCTTCACAGTTCACATTATGAATATCAAAGAAAAAGGATATCCACATTTACTGGTAAGCATGGTTTCTGCTAAACTAAGAACTGAACATTTTTTTTTACTTACCTTTGTATAAAAAAATAAAAATAAAATCTAACTATATCCCGGATTTAGTTTTTCAGACAACATAAGTTTTCACTTACCTTTGTATAAATAAAAAATAAAAAATCTAACTATACGCCGGATTTAGTTTATCAGACAACATAAGTTTCACAGACTCTCGAGCTTCATAAGTTCTCGTAAGCTTGTCTCCCGGACAAAGCCTGAGACTCTCGAGCTTTATAAGTTCTCGTAAGCTTGTCTCCTAAACGGAGCCCGTAACTGATAAGCATGGTTTCTGCTAAACTAAGTATTAAAAAAATATAAAAATATAATTATCCCCTAGATTTAGTTTATCAGACAACATAAGCTTCACAGACTCTCGAGTCTCGAGCTTCGTAAGTTCTCTCGAGCTTCATAAGTTCTCGTAAGCTTATCTTCGCTCGTAACTGTCGCATCTCGTAGACCAAATAAAGAAAAGAATATTGTTATAAAAAGTTTTTCTTATTCACCTTTTGAGAACAATGTAAAGTGATCCTTGATATTTTGGATGAATTATATGGTTAACACAGCTCTACAACTCTCTGTCAGACATTATAAATTTAAGAATATGCTTTGTATACCCATTGAAAATTTAAGGCCACCATTGTTGGTTGCATTTGAAACAGCTGTACTGTGTGTGTCCATGTCTGTATGAGTATATGAACCATCCAATGATTGATATCATAAGTTTGCTGATTTCCTGGTGGACTTGAAAGGAGACCTAAGAAATCTGACATAATTAGTTGGAATATTTTCTTAGTCCTTCTTGTGCTTCAAGGAATTAGCAACTCAGCGGTTACTGAGTCAAAGCAAAGAATATAGGAAGTTGTTCCTCATTTTCAGGAGAAAAACTAATTAATTAAATCAAAGAATCAGATAAAAAGACGGTTTAAAGCAGTTATCTTTACAAAACCCTCCTATTCTCTCTTACAAATATGCTTGCTTCTGCTACCTGTTCTTCATACTCTCCAATGGATTCCTACTACTTTAGCCCAAACCCTAATCACGACTTGCTTTATTCCACCATTTTCGATCCCGAAGAAGAGCAGCTCCTTTACGATCTCCTTTCAAATCCAGTTTCCTATGATCCATATTACACTTACCCTCTTCATACTCAAATTCCATCAGCTATTCCAAACTGTCAGCTAATTAATACTACCCATGAGCCTTTTCAGCTTGATTTTCCTGTGCTCGATTGTAATTACTTGCCTCCAAAGCGCCAGAAATTGTATCACACATCTGATCAGGCTTTTACTAGTAGTAAAAAGAATGTTAATAGGCAAAGCATAGCGGCTAGGGATAGGAGGAAGAAGATCAGTGACAAAACTCAGGAGCTTGGGAAGCTGGTTCCGGGTTCTCGGTCGAGTAAGATGAACACTGCTGAAATGCTTCAACATGCTTATAAATATGTCAAGTTTCTTCAGGCTCAAGTATCAGTTCTTGAATTAATGTCTTCTGAGTTCTCTCAGGTATTTATTTAGCTGCTTTTCTTTCCTATTGATTAAAAACAGTTAATAATATATACTACATTGTTGGTTAAAACTTAAACACATGAATTGATGAACAGGAGCAAATGAACTTCAAAATTCTGGCATCCAGTGCAGTTCAGGAGAAGCTGTATATGAAAGACAAGTGTTTAGTTCCCATGGATTTGCTCGAGCAGTTAGCCCAAAATCAGGGTTCTATTTCGAAGGATCTAAAATTATTTATCAAATCATATTGTGTTGAGGATTGTTCACGTATTTGATTTTTTTTTTGTAATTAGTTTGTATTTGTGTATTCTGTTGACTAAATAAAGAATATGTTCTAAAAAGTGTTTCTCAATCACTTTTGGAGAATATAAAGTGATCTTTGATATTTTGGATGAATTTATATGGTGAAGAAAACTTTACAACTCTTTGTCAGAGCTTATAAATCTAAGAATATGCTGCTCCTGCTGCAATGATTCTCTAGTTTTGTCTTCCTGTTAAAGAGTCAGGCCACCATTGTTGGTTGCATTTGAAACAGTTGTGCTGTGTCCATGCCCATGATGAGCCATAATATCTAACCATGTTTGGATTCAAGTGCCTTGGATGTTTGCAGTAATTAAAAACATACAAATAAATCACCATATACCTCTTATATAAATAAAAGAAGCAAATCAAATTGCTTACAAGCAGCAACCAGTCTTTTAACTTACAAATATAATCCAAATGAGAAACACACAAATATATTATTTATTCAGCTAAATAGGGCTATTTAGCTTCCTATATAAACAAATGGTTGATGATGATGATCTCATATTCTTGCTGATTTCTTGGAAGACCTGAAAGGAGACCTAAGAAATTTGTTGTAATTAGTTGGAATGTTTTCTTGTTGATTCTCTTCTTCATCACCAATCACCAATGGCTTCTTCCTTATACAATCAACTCCCTTAGTCATTCCTAATATCATTGATGGTGAAGATGGAATGATGGGTCTGAACACCCTTGCGCTCTCACTTCTCGCTATCTTCTCATGTCTCGCCTTTGCTCCAAAGCCATTGGCTTCATTCACATTGTGACCTGACACAGATCTCCTTCTAGGTGTGCTAATTGATCTTGCCTTGTCTAGTGGTTCCGGAAACTCTACTTGAGCTGATTTGGTATTCAGCTGATCACATTCTCGTGTTTCGTCGTCTCCCAACAGCATCTGAAGCCACTTCTCTACATTTCCTTTGCCTCTTTCGTTTCGGATTTCTTCATCCTCCTCAATTTCACTCTCTTGAACGAAAGGAAGCCGAATATTAAACTTCCTTGATTCTCCCATTACATCAAGATTTTCAGTGATTGCAGTGATTTGTCCATCACAATCAGCCAATTCTTCTCCTATCTCCTCTCTCTTTATTTGATCATTAAGCAAGAACCTTTCTTCAGACAACTTCTGTTCCTCTTCAAGGAATAGCCTTAGCTCCTTGTGAGCAGACGAAGTATCCGGTAAAGCTAATAATGCTTTACAATCTTCTTGCAAAGCTTGCAGAGTATCATCCTCATCCATCCTTGACCTTTTCCTTGCATCCCACTCGGGTCTAATCTGTTTCTCCAGATCTTCTTTCTGTTTGAACTTCATGTGGAGTTGTTTCTCAGCTGAGTCACAGATTGCCTTCTGCGCTTCGAGTCTCGCCATCAAAGCATTAGCTGCAGACTGGTTTAGTCTCGCTTGTTCCTTGTAAACAACACTCCTTCAAAAGCCAATCAAGAAAAATGTGAATCCATTGCAAAAAAACTTGAGTAAAAAAAATTACAATGACAAATAATTTGAAACTGAACTCAATTATACTTACTGATGCAATGCGTCTCGAATCATTTTCTCAAGTGTAGCTCTATAAGAAGATTGCGCTTCAGCCAGACGACGACATTTCTCAACTCTTCTCTTACGCTTCATCAGCTCCATCTCCAACTCCTGAATAGTTACTTTCTCCTCTTCATTCTTGTGTTTTATATCATACATTTCATCATCCATTCTTTGCATTTCCGCCTTCATTTTCAAAGTTTCGTCTCTTTGTTTCAAGGAATTCCTTGCCAACACAATGGCCTGATACGGGTTTGTCACCATATCCAAATTCTCATTTTCTTTCAGCACAACACCATGCTTGGATTTTGATGCAGCTGTCAATAAAATAAGTTGCAACTTAGAATCAACATTGATAAGCTCATAAAGTAACTCCATTTCCGATGCCATTTCTTTAAGTGCTTGCTTACCTATGATAGGTGTGTTAAGCCTCGGTTTCTTAGCATCATAATGATCCTTTTGTATGACAACAACAGCAGCAGGAGCCAATCCAATTCTCTCTTTTGATTCATAAAAAGGCTGAGGAAAGTTGTGTGAATCAACAGATTGTGACTCGTTTAGATCTTCATTTGCTCCTTCTTTGAACAGAAGTGAGAATGCTCGGTTCCTGCACGGTATGCACTCACAAAGTTAGCAACTCAGTGGGTAAACTAACCACTAATGATCGATCTGTATTGAGTATTGACAAAGGAAACATGTACCTGAAATCAGAGTTGGAAGCGGCAAAGATTGACAAGAACTGGTTTATAGAAATACCAAGCTGAAAATCCCACCATGGAACTATGATTTCGAGCTTATTGTTCTTTCTCTTATAGACTTGCCATTGAAGAATTCTAAGATTGCTAGGGACTGTCAATCCTCCTCCTACAGAATTTCAGTGCAAAATATGAATCTGAGAGTCCATTGCAGTATTTTATGATTAAATTGAATCTTGAAAATATAATCATATATGAATAGACATTTAAGGAACTGATAAAGGGAGATGACATAGGATTAAAAAGCGTTACTTGAGGAAGGAAACCAGTGATCAATCTCCCAAGCTAGAGGAGAAGCTGAATCAGCGTAGTAGTAGAGAACATTTCCATATGGGTCAACCCGAAACATGGCAGGATCAAACCCAGCATTCCTGGAACAAATACATTCATGATTTGATTGAAAGCAACTCAATTCAAATCCTAGAAGCTAAAGTTTCCATGGTAATTTGATTGAAAAAGTATCAGATTTGAAGGCATTAGGTACCCTAAATGGTTGAGCTGCTTCCAGAGTAATCCAAGGAAGATTCTGGGCTTCGTTGTTGGTTTTGCATTCAGATCGATGATGGGAAACATTTCATCGAATTCCTTTTCTTTCAAGGCCTGCAGAAAACATGTCAACGGGATTTGGGAACAGTAAACCCAAATATGAGCTCTAGAACTGAAATCAAATCAACAACGACGACCTAAAGCAAATTTCTCATCAATTCAAGTTAAAATTTCTAATTGATTTGCTGATTAACAAAGACGAGCAAATTGAAGAAGCTCAATCCCTCAGATTCATAATTTCATTTCCAGATCATCATGAATTGAAAACCCTAATCCTAGTGCAGCCATTAAATACCAAATTGGAGCAAATATACAACTTATGAGCGGTCAATTGATTACCATTTGAGGCTGGAGAGGATACGGTGTGAAGGTGAAAGGTGGACCATGACTGTACGGACTGAGGCTTCTATCCCTACAAATCTTAGCGTAAGCTCTTGGATAGCCAAGCCCATCATCCACCTTCATCTCGTCGTCTGTGAATCCGTATCGAGACGCCATTTTAGTCTCTTGTTATGTTTCTGGATCTTGTGTCTATATGTGGAAGTGAGTTTAAGCTTGAGAATGAGAAGAGAGTTTTGTTGTTGGAGAAGAACGAGTTAAACGGTCCAGTTTGTGTTTTGAAACTCGATGAAATGTAACGGCTAGATTTGGGTGGCGTCCTGGTGGGGCCACTTTTTTTTTTTTTTGAAAGAATTCATTAATTTGTCACAACATTTGCTTAATTTATTGTTTTGACTCAATCAGCGGCCCGCCTAATTTTTTTAAGGTAACGATGAATCAAAACTCGATTCGTGAATCACATCTATTATATATGTAATTCGGAATCATAATAGTAATGTTGCTATCCTCGACGCAAAAAAAAAAAATCAATTCGATCATAAAAGTCGAAGCCTTTGCCCTTAATCCGATTTACAAGAGATTACATGTGTGTTATTAAGGCACCCGAAGGTTTGTGGAGTTGTCCGTGGGAGATCTGGATGATTATATCTGACTCTAGACTGAATCTTTGTTTTTTTATGAAGTCTGTATTAAACATATTTTCAGATAAATCAACTGTGTTGCTAACCGATTGATTCATATGAGAAACTTGACCTCCAACACCAATTTTTCTGAAGATCATGAACTTCATGTTCTCGTCCACAATGATGTTTTATGTTGGACTACCTCAAGAAGGTAGATCAATCGAACCGCTTTCAATTTTCAATTTTTCATTAAGGAAAGTTTCATGTGATACCTTCATATGGTTTGAGATATTTCGGATTTTACCGGTCAATTTTTCCTTCTTGGTTGGTACCATAGTTTAAAATCTTTCAATCTTAATTCCGCTACCCGATTACTTTATTGTGTTTCAATATTTAAATTAAACCGGGTTATATATTCAGTTAATTTGTTTAAGGATTTAAACCAATCGCTCACAAAAATTCATTATGGTATTTTTTGAGTATTATCTACAACATTTGGGAGAATGCATGATCATTGTTGTGCACCAAGTATCAGCAAAATCTCGGTTTATTTCATCATTTTAGACTATGTAGAAATACATTATAAAAGGTCTCGTGTCAACCATAGAGGCATAGAACATATTGATTCACGAAGGAGCGGTTACAGAAACGCAGATTTAGAAAAGGAACGGTTACAAAAAATAGAGAAAATGGGTGAAATCAAATACTCATTTATAATTACTCAATCTTATTTATCCAATATCAGATATCCGTATAGAGAAACATTATAAGGATTAAGGACTAAGGAGCCTTTAACATGACGAAGGGGCTTGGGCCTGGGCCTGGGCCTTTAGGCCAATTTAGAAGGGGCTTGGTCCTTTGGGCCTATAATCCTGAATTTAATGTTCTTTAGGCCCAATAAGCCCATTCTTTACTCAGTTTTCATGGCAGTCTCTATCCTTATCAATATCATCATGAAGAGAGGTCACATAGTCACATGATGATATTGATATGTATCGATTTAAAGGCGGTCTCCATCTTGTGATCATAAAGATAGAACTAGACCGTCACCCAAAGTTCTAATTTCTTATAACTTTATTTTATGTATAAATGTAAAATTATTTATTATGTCGGAATAGCAACACAACATGAATATGTTGTTAAAGTCTGAAACAAATAAGTGGACAGTCGAACACATATGCATTATATGCACAATCCTAACATATAAGTACAACGAATCTATACTAAAATTAGTCGACAGTAGAAGAAGCTCACCAACCTTATATACTACATTATATTATATTATAGATTTGAAAAATGTAATAGAAGAATTAATAAAATCCAAATAAAATGTATATAAGTCATACAAAACTCCAAACGATAATAAATCAATTTAACTTTTATAAAGCTAAAACATTATAGAAATTTTTTTCATATAATCCAAAATAATGCTCTATTATTTGGATATCATGATTTAAAAGGCCCCATAACGTAGGAAAAGGTAATTATAAGATGAAGTGATGTAAGCCGTGTCGTTTCATATGAAATAAACACACGATAGTGGGATATAAAGTAGTTAATTATTTCTCAAATAATTCAATTAAAAAAATAAAAATAAAGGACCGGGTCCATATTACTCGAATCTTGTTGACTAATTTGTATATGCTTATCTAATAGTCATAAGTCATTTCACTGACCCCGGTTTAGAAGGCCTTTACCAATTCTTCACCTAGATATTCAAGCTCTATTTTCGTTTCAAATATAAAAATAAGTATTTCAGTTTTTTTAAAATTTTATTTTCATTTTTAGATAATATATATAGGTGTATTTTTGTTCCTTCTATGTTAGCACGTTATTTGGAACTTTCTATGTAGGATATCTTGTTATTTAAGTTAGGACTTAATTTGACTGGGAAAAAAAAAAATCTTAAATCAAATAAATTTATGATATGAGATTTGAAGACCAAGCACTAAATATAATTAGGGCCGAGTTCATACATATTATTTTAACTTTTTTATATTTTATCTAGACGAAATTCATCTCCATTTTATTTTTAGCGGAGAGTTGTACGTTAGAATTTACATTTAAAAACTTAGATAAAAAACATATCTATTTTTTATATGTATGAATAATCTATTTAACTGAAAAGTCAAGAATATTAATATAATTTAATAGAATACGATAATAAATTAATAAAACTACTTATAAATGCGCGATCATATATCCACTTTATCGTTCCATTCGATTTTCATATAACTTAAATTAAATAATAAATATATATCCACTTTATTTGGAAGATGCTTATGAATAAATATATATTATATAATAAAAAGAATATATTAAGAGATTTGTGAATTTATATATTAAATTTGAATTTGTAACCGTTGGTTGACCTGATTTATTTTCAATTTTCCATATCAACTATTGTACAAATATATTCCATAATATTAAAAAACAATTGGCTTTCTTGACCGTATAGTCATTCTTGGCAGACAGGGTTTGTGGAAATGATTCCAACCCAATTGAATTGACGAGGAAAGCAAGCAAGCAAGCAGCCCCGTGGGTGTGTATCCAGAGATATTAATTGTGTAGTAGCCGTCAATTTAAGGGGCCAATGTTGAATATTTTGACAATTTGTTTGGAACTTCTAGATGTTGACAATTTCAACTTCTATTAATTTCTACTGCACCGATATGAATAGTCAACTAATCAACTCTTTTCCTAACTTCAATTTTCTTCTCATTCAATTATATCTCGTAGCAGCTTCCTATATTCTATATTATATACTACAGTACTTTCCTTTTTTTTTTTTCCATTTTAAATACGGAGTACTGTTCATTTACAATCTCACCGGAATCGGAATTATGTGATGAATTTGAGTACAACGTGTATTGTCTATGATGGGCGGTCTGTTGATCCTAACATGTGTTTTAATTTATAAAGATAATAAAATGTTAGATTTGTTTATCTACACTTACGAGGTGTGTTGAGATAATAAAATCGGTGAACAACTCATTCCGTTATCAATCAACTTTAGAATATAATTCAATTGGATTTATTATTTGATTTAGACTTAACTCACACCGGTTAGGGGCATAAGACGAGTAAATTTTATACGAGTTTTAAAATGTGTTCATATTCGACTTTTTTTTTAAAATAAACGAGTTCAAGTCAAACTTTAACGAGTCGAACACGAACTGAGTTGAGTAACTTGTCTCACGGTTACGACACCAACTCGGACTGTGTCGGACTTTATTAAATATGTAAAACGTTTATTACCGCCTTCAAAACTCTAGAAAACGTTTATTTACCGGTTATAAATTTGGCAAATTAAGATCGTGCAGCGACATTCGGATACATGTACGAATAACGATACATTTTAAAAATATTTTCCATGGCTATAATGCTATGATTGCCTCTCTGTACATTACAGCTGCTATATGAAAGGAAGCAGATAACGTACGTATTTATATGAAATAAATAATATGTTGAAATATAATATTTTGCTTCTAGAAGAGCATATTTCCATGTTCAACTACGTATTGCACTTTGTAAGCTGAAATCCCATTTACATGTCATGTCACACGTTTTGTTCTACCAATTGACAAGTAACTCTTTCTTTTTTAATTGATTCTATACGTCAAACATTAATATTTAAATACTCAGTATAATAGTTTTTTTTATTTATGAAAACATTTCAATATTAAATTAAATAATACTGATATAATTATGTTGTATCAAATTTCTAAATAATTTTCCAATTACATAAAAATTAGGAAAAGTGATCGAAGTCCGTGATGAGACATTTATTTTCATTCAACAAAGATGGCACTTGACTGTCCATCCAAACACGTATACCCGCTTTTCTGACTTTCATCAACATTACACAAATTTGAAAATTCAAGACATATAACTAACTTTTATTTGTCACAGTACAAATTCATGTTATTTTTTCACCTTTGTTTTCATAATCAAAATTCAATCAACCTATTTTACATTCTAAAATGATTTTTTGGATAATATTATTTTATAAAATTGGGCCGGCTAAAGAGAAAAAACCCCACATCACTTGAAATCATATAAAAAAACAAAACAATATTCAATTTTAAAATAAAATATTGGAAGCATCCAAGAAAAAGCGAAAAAGCCTTCTAATTTGAATCTTCAGACGTCAGTCAATCATAAAAATTCATGTATAAAAACTCCTCTTCCCTATCTTCATTCTTCATTCACTTTTGCATTCTTTCATTCATTCTTCTAAGTATACAATCGATCTGCGAAAAATCAAACAAAAACAACAGCAACAAAAAAACAGAGTAACAGCAAAAAAAAACAGAGTATACGTTCAATTAGTTCAGCAATCATGCAGGATACTGGGGTAGACTTATACAGGCTGAGTGGCAGCATGAGAAGCAGCACTCGAGCTCCGGGTAGCATGCGGATCGGGAGTTTGAGAAGCGGTTCGACGTCGGTTTGGCGAAGCACCGGTGTCGAAGCCTTCTCGGCTTCGACAAGGGAGGAAGACGATGAAGATGCACTTAAGTGGGCTGCACTTGAGAAACTTCCGACTTATGATCGTCTTCGGAAAGGAATTCTTATGGGTTCTCGAGGACCCGATGAAGTCGACGTTGAAGAACTCGGCGGGCCGCAGAGAAAGAGTCTTCTTGATAAGCTCATTCGGGTTACTGAGGAAGATAATGAGACTTTCTTGTTGAAACTCAAGAACCGGATTGAGAGGTATGTATCCGGTTTTAATTCGGTGGAAACCCGGTTTTGGTTTATGATAGTTTTTGATTCATTTGGAGTTTTTGTTTGATCAGAGTTGGGATTGATATGCCGACGATTGAAGTACGATTCGAGCACTTGAGTATCGATGCAGAGGCATATGTAGGGAGCAGAGCTTTGCCTTCATTTATAAACTACATTACTGATATGGCAGAGGTAATTAACCGCTTTAAAAAATCATTTTATTTGTATATTTCATACATTAAATTTGGTTCAATTAGCTTAACTTGATTCATATCATAGGGAGTATTGAGTCTTGTACACTTAGCACCAAACAGAAAGAAACGTATCAACATCCTTCATGATGTTAGCGGAATCATCAAGCCAAACAGGTTAGCTTAATCTGTTATTTTAGCCGAGTTTTGACATGTACATATTCAACTGGAGTAGAATTTAAGACAAGTTTTCATTATATGCAGAATGACATTGCTTTTGGGTCCTCCAAGCTCGGGTAAGACGACGCTCTTGCTCGCGTTGTCTGGAAAACTCGACAAAGAACTCAAGGTAGATAATTTTCTCAGCTGAATAAGATCTAAATGAAGCTGAGATTGTTACAGTTGATCTTACAGTTTCCGTTTTGTGTTCTTGTAATCTTAGTGTACCGGAAAGGTGACGTACAATGGACATGAGATGAATGAATTTGTGCCACAAAGAACTGCAGCATACATTAGTCAACATGATGTTCACTTAGGAGAATTGACAGTTAGAGAAACTTTGGCTTACTCTGCAAGATTTCAAGGAGTTGGACACCGCTATGGTAAATTTCATTTGCTTGTTGTTGATTGAGATGTTTTTTTTTTTTTTTAGTTCATATGATTGATTGATTCATTGATTGAATCGATTTATAGAAATGTTAGCTGAACTAGCAAGACGCGAAAAAGAAGCCAACATTAAGCCCGATCCAGATATTGATCTTTTCATGAAGGTAAAATTTGACTTCATGCTTTGGGTTTTTCTTGAATTTGATCTTGAAAAACTTACATTAATGAAAATTTCATGTTTTAGGCATCAGCTGCAGAGGGTCAAAAGGAGAATCTTGTTACAGATTACACTCTTAAGGTAAACTTTCCGGTTCGAGTTTCTTTGTATCATCATATGATCATCTTATGTTAGTTATAGACTAATAATCTAACATTTTGTATCACAATTGCAAACTTGTGTAGATTTTGGGGCTCGAAGTGTGTGCCGACACGATGGTTGGAGATCAAATGATAAGAGGTATATCAGGAGGGCAAAAGAAGAGAGTCACAACTGGTAAGAACTAATACAAATTGAAATTACCGTAAGTAATTTATGATTTTATACTTAGTTTTTTTGTTGTTGTTGTTGTTATTTGTAGGTGAGATGCTTGTAGGACCATCAAGGGCATTGTTCATGGATGAGATTTCAACTGGTTTAGATAGTTCAACAACATACCAAATTGTTAATTCTTTAAGACAAACTGTACACATTCTCAATGGAACAGCTGTTATCTCTCTTCTACAACCAGCACCAGAGACATATGATCTCTTCGATGACATTATCCTTCTTTCGGATGGAATGGTTGTGTATCAAGGTCCTCGAGAAAATGTTCTCGAATTTTTCGAACACATGGGGTTCAAGTGTCCTGAAAGAAAAGGAGTTGCTGATTTCTTGCAAGAAGTAAGTGAACTTGATGAAAATATAAAAAAAATGAAAACTATTTTATTTTGTAACATTGTTTTGATAATTAGGATTTCTTTCTATTTGTAGGTGACTTCAACTAAGGATCAAGAACAATATTGGTATAAACGAAACGAACCTTACCGGTTCATTCCATCTAAGGAGTTTGCCGAGGCATTCCAATCGTTTCATGTTGGTAGACGGCTAGCCGGAGAGCTTTCAACTCCTTATGATAAGAGTAAAAGTCACCCTGCAGCCTTGACTACTGATAAGTATGGTATTGGCAAGAGGGAGATCTTCAAAGCAACTCTCTCTAGGGAGTGGTTGCTTATGAAGAGAAGTTCATTTGTCTATATCTTCAAAATTTGTCAAGTAAGTAACCCTTAATGCGCTTCTGAGTTTTTAAGATGAAAAACCTCATTTACTTATGCATTGGGCTTTTCTTAATGCAGCTTGCGATTGTGGGATGTATTGCAATGACGGTCTTTTTTAGGACAAAATTTCACAAGAATCTTGATAATGGACAAATGTACTCAGGAGCATTGTTTTTTGCTGCGACTATGCTCATGTTTGTCGGTATGGCGGAAATCTCAATGACAATTTCGAAACTACCCGTGTTCTTCAAACAACGAGATCTTCGATTCTTTCCGGCTTGGGCCTATGCACTCCCTAGTTGGCTATTGAAGATACCTTTGACATTAGTTGAAGTTTCTACTTGGGTGTTCTTGACTTACTATGTCATTGGTTTTGACCCTAATGTTGGAAGGTTGATGAAGCAATTTCTAGTACTCTCAGTACTTAACCAAATGGCTTCGGGTTTGTTTCGGTTAATTGGAGCAGCCGGTAGAGACATGATTGTTGCAAGCACATTCGGTTCTTTTGCTCTCATGATTCTCTTTGCCTTGGGAGGATTTGTCCTATCAAAAGGTAATTAAATTCATTATTATTGTAACACCCAGGATTTTCAAATGATTATGTCTTCAAGTGCTAATAATTTTTATTGTATTCTTATGTGTAGAGAGTGTGAAGAAGTGGTGGTTGTGGGGCTATTGGTCATCTCCTATGATGTATGCACAGAATGCTATAAGTGTAAATGAGTTCCTTGGTCATACTTGGTCCACAGTAAGTACATTATAACATCTTTTCTTCACTCCTTGATCTCAAAACATGAAAAATGACTTTTTCTTGGTTTCTTATAGATTCCTGCAGGAAATACAACAAGTATTGGTGTACAAACTTTGAGGAATATGGGAATTGTCCCGGAATCGTATTGGTATTGGCTCGGAACAGGCGCATTGGCCGGATATGTACTCCTTTTCAACTTTCTCTACACAATGGCTCTTACTTTCCTCAACCGTGAGTATCTTATTGATCGAGTATTGTTTATATACATGAATGTAAAGGGACAAAATAGTAAATTTTAACAATAAACAGATAAGATGAAATCTAATTAATCTTATTTCTAACATTTACTGAACTTTTTGCATTTTTTTGACAGCACTTGAGTCACATCAGGCTCAGTTATCTGAAGAAGATGCTGAGGATAAGCCTAGAGCTGTCGAGTTATCACAACGCGGACAAAACAATGCCGCAGCACCAGCTCAAAGGGGAATGGTTCTTCCTTTTGATCAACATTGCATCACCTTTGATGAAGTTAGATACTCTGTTGACATGCCAGCTGTAAGATAGTTAACTATTAAAAACTCTTTTTTTTTTTTTTACCACATGACTCATGCACTTTCATATATTAATACTAATCCAAAATGAATTTTGCAGGAGATTAGAGCACAAGGAGTAACTGAGGATAAGCTAGAGCTTCTCAAGGGGATTAGCGGCGCGTTTAGGCCTGGAGTTCTTACTGCTCTTATGGGTGTTAGTGGAGCCGGTAAGACGACTCTTATGGATGTCTTGGCTGGTAGGAAAACCGGAGGCTACACCACCGGTGACATAAGGGTTTCCGGTTACCCGAAAAACCAAGAGACTTTTGCTAGGATATCCGGGTATTGTGAGCAGAATGATATCCACTCTCCTCATGTTACTGTCTATGAATCCTTGCTTTACTCAGCTTGGCTAAGGTTATCTCCTGATGTTGATGCCGAAAAAAGAAAGGTTAGTGTAATTTTTGTTAAGACATCGTTTATATAACTTCAGTGGTATACTCCTATTGTTCAAACGTTAATGCTGATGTTCTTTTTTTTATTTTTTATTTTTTTTGATTGTAGATGTTTGTGGAAGAGGTTATGGAGCTTGTTGAACTAAAAACATTGAGAGGAGCATTGGTTGGGTTACCGGGTGTGAGCGGTCTATCCACGGAGCAAAGGAAGAGGCTTACTATCGCGGTTGAGCTAGTGGCTAACCCATCAATCATCTTCATGGATGAGCCCACATCCGGGTTAGATGCTAGAGCCGCGGCTATTGTGATGAGGACCGTAAGAAATACCGTGGACACGGGAAGAACCGTCGTCTGCACCATCCATCAACCCAGCATTGACATTTTTGAAGCATTTGATGAGGTAAATCTCATGCAATGTTTTCAATAAAACAAAAATTTTCATTTAAACATTTACCCAAGTAACAAAACTCTTCATATGCTGATTATTATTGCAGTTGTTCTTGTTAAAGAGAGGAGGCCAAGAGATTTATGTTGGTCCTTTGGGTCATAATTCATGTCACCTTATCAAGTACTTTGAGGTAATATTTTAACTACTATACAATGTTAAAATCTGAATCATCAAAAATGGTTATACTTAAACAAAAATATACTTCAACAGAGCATTCAAGGAGTAGCAAAGATCAAGGATGGTTACAATCCTGCAACATGGATGTTAGAAGTTACAACACCTGCGCAAGAATTGGCTTTAGGAGTTGATTTTACTGACTTATACAGAAACTCTGACTTAAGCAGGTATAAAAAAACTCTCTTCTATGTGAGTCTTAACCATTTTCTTTTTACCATTTGTTAATAAATCATAATTTTACAGAAGGAACAAGGCTCTCATTCAAGACTTAGGCGCACCCCGTCCGGGTTCACAAGATCTCCACTTTGAGACTCAATTTGCACAACCGTTCCATGTTCAACTATTCGCGAATCTTTGGAAACAACATTGGTCATATTGGCGAAATCCTCCGTACACTGCAGTTAGGATGCTTTTTACCACGGTTATAGCACTTCTCTTTGGATCCATTTTCTGGGATCTTGGAAAGAAACTGTAAGTTTCCCCTCCTATATATATATTTTCATGACATATAAGGCTTTTGAGATAACTAACATATCTTTTGCTTTCACAATGCAATATTTCAGTGACAATAAGCAAAATCTTATCAATGCAATGGGTGCAATGTATGCTTCTATCTTGTTTCTTGGTGTCCAAAACGCCTCATCCGTGCAACCTGTTGTGTCGATTGAACGAACCGTTTTCTATAGAGAAAAGGCAGCAGGAATGTACTCTCCCATGCCATACGCACTTTCCCAAGTATGTAATGACTGAGATATCAATTGATTTTAAAATGAAATCGAATTTTTTAAATGTTCTAATTAAATCTTGTTTTGTTTACTTGCCATATTTCAGGTTTTGATTGAGATACCATATATCTTCGCACAAGCTATAGTTTATGCACTCATTATATATTCCATGATAGGATTTGATTGGACAGTAGCCAAGTTCGTATGGTATCTCTTCTTCATGTTCTTCACTCTTTTATACTTCACCTTCTATGGTATGATGACCGTTGCCGTTACACCGAATCACCACATCGCCACCATCATTGCCGCTGCCTTCTACTCCATTTGGAATCTCTTCTGTGGATTTATCATCCCACGACCGGTAAGAAAATTATATATATATACGTATACACTATAAAAATGATCTCACGTCGATTATAAGGTGATAAAATCCTGTGAAACTGATAATTTTATGTTTGATTATTGTAGAAAATCCCTGTTTGGTGGAGATGGTACTACTGGGCTTGCCCCGTCGCATGGACCTTGTATGGGTTGATCGCATCGCAATTCGGGGACGTAGAATCACGTTTCGGAGGCGGAACCGGGGAAGTGGTGAAAGATTATGTTAGATCTCACTTTGGATTCAAGCATGATTTTCTACCCGTTGTTGGAGTGATGGTTGCTGGGTTTGCAGTTATGTTTGCTTTTGTCTTTGCAATTTCCATCAAGGTGTTCAACTTCCAAAAGAGGTAGAATAGAAGACATATCACATAACAAAAAGGTTTCTTTGTGTAACATAGTTCATATATATGCAGAATCTATTTATTTTTTTTGATCATTTTTTCATTAGTTTGAGATATAAATGTGTATGATATCACATAATTGCAATAAAGTATCAAGTTTTGTATGTTTACAATGGATATATAAATTCCTCCAATTGATAATCTTATATAAAAAAACCACTTGGGCACTAGGACCATTGTGAGCAGGTTCGCTTAGCTATGAATGTTGAAAAAATGAGCACCGCAAAAATACATGTCACTCAGCCAGCCAACGAAAGATGATAAATAGTTGAATGAAATGTACACTAAATATTTTTCGAGAAATTTCCTTTAAATTACTGGTATAACTATCGAAATCGTGAGCATCAACAAGTAGATTTCAAGATTACCTAGTCTAGCCCATTCTTAAATGAGATTAGATTTACGCAAAAAAAAAGATGAATATGTTGACTTTATTTATTAAAAAACGTTAAATTACAAAAATATATTTTTAAAATTTACCAAATATATATATTCTTTTTATCACATCATAATTTACAACTCTTTCGAATTGAATTGACCCATAATTCGATCCAGATATTTAAATTATCCCAAATTTCAAGCTGAAATATTTGTAAATTTCCAGAACTTTTCATATCATCCTTCACTTATAGGCCTACGAGGTGAGTAACTCGGGTTTGCACTCTACTTAATAAAAGTTTTGATCGAAACGAACTGAATATACACATATTTTAAAAGTTCATATAAAATTTAGGTTCAACTCAATTATAAAATAAATCGAGCTTGAGCATGTTAATGCTCGACTCGTTTATCTAAAAATAACACTATATGAGTGTATATAGTGTTATTTTTAGATGAGCTATCCGGGTACGGGTTGAAAGCCCAGGTTAATCTCGTTCACTTTGTAAACTAGCCCAACGATGACATTTTAAACTCGTTTAAAATTTAGACATGACTTGTATAAGATTTATTTTTGTTTTATAAGATTTTTATATTTTCACATTTATTAACTTCTCGTGAATTGACATCTTCATGTACCAATAAGGCAATCAATTTCTTCCTCATTACAATAAAGAATTAATTTTTGAGGTTACATTGAATCTAACAACATCTCATTTGCCTTCAAAAATGAAAAACATCCTCTTTCACCTTACACATTCATTTTTTCATTATTTTTGGTCAAATAACAATAGAAACTTCTCCCCTATTTGATTAACTTAATCTGTGCAAGTCTTAAGTGTAAAGTCAAAAATAACTTAATACATTGGATATGTCTCAAATTTTAAGAACCCAAAAAAGCATTTCTATGATTTATTTCACCTTACACATTCTTTCACCTTACACATTCATTTTTTGTTTGGTGGAACAATACAAGCACACTATATAACTTAAGACGTTTATACATTGAATTGCTTTATCAAAAGCATTTCTATGATTTATTTCCTAATTTTCAATAAATTGGTCAAACAAGACAGATAATTTGACCCTTACAGAAATACATTTAATTTCTTATTATTAAATTAAACTCTTATTTAAGGAAATTAGTTATTCGATCTCTAGAAAAAGATGTGTCTGGATCATGTTCTTATATGAAGTCTATTTCTTTACAATCGTCTCAAACCTTTAAATATCTTCCATTCGTGTTTACGACACGCACGTAATAACACAACGTTTTCAGACGTATGTTCATGAGGTGTTGATAATAAGCTATAGTAGCCATGGGTACAAGCTTTGATATGTATAGGCTAAGCAATAGTATGAGGAGTAGTACAGGGAGAAATACAACGCCGGCTTGGAGAAACACGTCGATAGAGGTTTTCTCGACGTCAACAAGGGATGAAGACGACGAGGAAGCGCTAAAATGGGCTGCTATCGAGAAACTTCCTACGTATGATCGGCTTAGGAAGGGTATTTTGATGGGATCTCGAGGCGACAGGACTGAAATCAACGTCGAACACCTCGGGGTTTCGGAAAAGAAATATCTTATGGATAAGTTGGTTAGTATTACCGAGAAAGATAATGAAAGTTTCTTGTTGAAGCTCAAGAACCGGGTTGAGAGGTACGGAAAAATCGACATGTTTTTAAATTGATTTTTCGAAAACTTAGTTATATATATATTGATTATGCAACTTATTTTTGTGTTGATCAGAGTTGGTATTGAAATCCCGACAATTGAAGTAAGATTTGAGCATTTGTGTGTAAAATCACATGTTTATGTTGGGAGTAGAGCTGTGCCTACCTTTTTAAACTTCTTCACCAACATTGTAGAGGTAAAATTATGCCTACCATTTTCTGTTTCCATTTTCGAATAAATATCGGAAGCATGAATATTGTTGTCCTTTTTTACGTTTAATAAATGTTTTTCTCTGAAATTGTGTAGGGTTTTTTCAACATTTTGCATTTGTTTCCTGATAAAAAGAAGGAATTCACAATCCTTGACGATGTTAGTGGAGTGATCAAGCCTAACAGGTAAGGGAAAATTAGAGGGAGTTTATTAATTTAAATCTTATATTATTATTACTTTGTTACTCTACATAGATATTGCAGTCCGGATCACCTGTTTCTCTTCTATATTGCATCTCCTGTTGTAATTATTTCATTGGTCCACGTGGCATCATTGCCTACCAATTAGTATAATTAAAATTAAAATATTAATAAAAATACATTCTTTTCTTTTTATTTTTTTCAACCGTAAATATATCAAAACAGAAATGAGTTGTACTCCTTTCTATCTCTCGTGACGGTCGACCGAGTACCACCCTTACCGGAGATTCTCGCCGAAGACGAAGCCCATCCTTGCCGGAGACGAAGCTTTGTCCACCATCTCAACTTCGAACAACTCTGGAATTTACTTTGTGATAACTTCTTTATTGAAAAAGTTGGATATTAGTTGAAACTCAAATTCATGTCAGATGCTTTATTTAGCATGAAGCCAACAATTTTAGTTTCAGTTAATGGAATAAAGTTGGATTGGAACTCAAAATCTCCGCCCACAAAAATCTCGAAAATAAAAAGTATATAAATTGGTTTCTGTCCGGAAAATGTACACTAAAATCAAATAACATGAGTTGTAGAAGCTCAATCAAGCATTTCAATGCAGCCAAAATTAACCAGCAAGTTATTACAAAATAAATCCCTTGAACAGGAGCAGTAGAAGGCTAGAAGCTCAATCAAGCATTTCAATTGCTTCTTCTCCGGCGAGAATCTCCGGCCAGGATGGTACCCGGCGTCACAAGCGATAGACAGAAAAGGAGCTTCGTCTCCGGTGAGGAAGGGCTTCGTCTTCGGCGAGAGTATCCGGTAAGGGTGGTACTCAGTCGGCCGTCAGGAGAGAGAAAGGAGTACAACTCATTTATGTTTTGATATATTTACTGGTGAAAAAAAATAAAAGGAAAGAATGTATTTTTATTAATATTTTAATTTTAATTATACTAATTGGTAGGCAATGATGCCACATGGACCAATGAAATAATTGCAACAGTCGATGCAATATAGAAAGGAAACAGGTGATCCGGACTGTAGATATTGATGTTGTATATCTGAAGTACAAAGAACCATGCAGAATGACATTGCTTTTGGGTCCTCCGAGTTCTGGGAAGACGACGCTCTTGTTGGCCTTGGCCGGAAAACTCGAAAAAGAACTCAAGGTATTTAAGTGTAGTGGCAACTCCAAATGGCAGATATTTTCGGTTTATGTGAAAACTATTACTAATTGGTTTTAGGATGGAAATATCGGATTTATTTATGGAATTAATTTTCCGGTTTTTAAAGTTTGGTTCAATTTGTATGATTAGTGTAGTGGCAAGGTGACCTATAATGGTCATGAGATGAATGAATTTGTGCCTCAAAGAACAGCGGCATATATCAGCCAACATGATCTTCACATGGGAGAATTGACTGTGAGAGAAACCTTGGCTTATTCAGCTAGATTTCAAGGGGTTGGATATCGATTTGGTAAATTCAGTTATCCATTTTTCTCTTTCTATATTAATCTTATGGCGGAATCGTATTTGGTTTTGCTTAATCTTATGGCTTTTGTTGAAACATATATAGATGTTAGCTGAATTGGCTAGAAGGGAAAAGGAAGCTAACATTAAGCCTGATGCTGATATTGATCTTTTCATGAAGGTAAACTTAAAACACATATTCTACTTGTCTTGATTCGAACCCAAACCTGAAATGATCCGTAGAAAATAGGGCTCGTCTGATATTGATTATACCGAGTCGGGAATGAGAATGATTCGTTTAGGTACTCGTGTTTGGTAATGTTTCAAATGAGAGTCCAAATAATTTCAAGAATGAGAGATTATATCTTCTAAGACTTACTATTACAACAACATAGTGAACATAATTAATTGGAAATCGGGTTATGTCATTTTTTTTTAATTCAATCTGATTTATTAACTTGTGTCATTTCCTGATTTTAGGCTGCTGCAGTTGAAGGTCAAAAGGAAAGTGTCATTACAAATTACATTCTAAAGGTAAATTTCAGCTCATTTCTTGAGTGATTTGTTTTTAGCATTACAAAGTTTCTGACACTTTCTACAATCTTGACACTACTTATATATAGGTCTTAGGACTAGAAGTATGCGCGGATACCATTGTAGGAGACGGGATGAATCGAGGAATCTCCGGAGGGCAAAGGAAGCGTGTCACAACAGGTTAAAAACATAGAACAAGATTATATAACAAGTTTTCTCGAAGATAAATTTTGTGTTGATTGTGTGAAATAATTGTTTGTTTGTTGTAGGTGAAATGCTTGTAGGACCATCTAGGGCATTATTAATGGATGAGATCTCAACCGGTTTAGATAGTTCAACGACATATCAAATTATAAATGTGCTTCGACAAACGGTCCATATCTTAGATGCAACCGCGGTTATCTCCCTCTTATTGCCCGCACCCGAAACATATGATCTCTTCGACGACATCATTCTCCTATCGGATGGTTTCATCGTGTATCAAGGTCCTCGTGAACATGTTCTCGAGTTCTTTGAGCTCATGGGATTCAAATGTCCGGAAAGAAAAGGAGTTGCGGATTTCTTGCAAGAAGTAAGAAAACTTGATGAAAACATAAGAGAATAAAACTTGTTTATTTTGTAGCATTGTTTTGATTAGGATTGCAACTATTTGTGTAGGTGACTTCAACTAAGGATCAAGAACAATATTGGTATCAACAAAACAAACCCTATCGGTTCATTCCTTCTAAGGAGTTTGCCGAGGCTTTCCAATCGTTTTATGTCGGTAGACGACTAGCCGGAGAGCTTTCTACTCCTTATGATAAGAGTAAAAGTCACCCTGCAGCCTTGACTACGGATAAGTATGGTCTTGGCAAGAGGGAGATTTTCAAAGCAACTCTCTCTAGGGAGTGGTTGCTTATGAAGAGAAGTTCATTTGTCTACATCTTCAAAATTTGCCAAGTAAGTAACCCTTAATGCGCTTCTGAGTTTTTAAGATGAAAAACCTCATTTACTTATGCATTGGGCTTTTCTTAATGCAGCTTGCGATTGTGGGATGTATTGCAATGACGGTCTTTTTTAGGACAAAATTTCACAAGAATCTTGATAATGGACAAATGTACTCAGGAGCATTGTTTTTTGCTGCGACTATGCTCATGTTTGTCGGTATGGCGGAAATCTCAATGACAATTTCGAAACTACCCGTGTTCTTCAAACAACGAGATCTTCGATTCTTTCCGGCTTGGGCCTATGCACTCCCTAGTTGGCTATTGAAGATACCTTTGACATTAGTTGAAGTTTCTACTTGGGTGTTCTTGACTTACTATGTCATTGGTTTTGACCCTAATGTTGGAAGGTTGATGAAGCAATTTCTAGTACTCTCAGTACTTAACCAAATGGCTTCGGGTTTGTTTCGGTTAATTGGAGCAGCCGGTAGAGACATGATTGTTGCAAGCACATTCGGTTCTTTTGCTCTCATGATTCTCTTTGCCTTGGGAGGATTTGTCCTATCAAAAGGTAAATTCATTATTATTGTAACACCCAGGATTTTCAAATGATTATGTCTTCAAGTGCTAATAATTTTTATTGTATTCTTATGTGTAGAGAGTGTGAAGAAGTGGTGGTTGTGGGGCTATTGGTCATCTCCTATGATGTATGCACAGAATGCTATAAGTGTAAATGAGTTCCTTGGTCATACTTGGTCCACAGTAAGTACATTATAACATCTTTTCTTCACTCCTTGATCTCAAAAACATGAAAAAATGACTTTTTCTTGGTTTCTTATAGATTCCTGCAGGAAATACAACAAGTATTGGTGTACAAACTTTGAGGAATATGGGAATTGTCCCGGAATCGTATTGGTATTGGCTCGGAACAGGCGCATTGGCCGGATATGTACTCCTTTTCAACTTTCTCTACACAATGGCTCTTACTTTCCTCAACCGTGAGTATCTTATTGATCGAGTATTGTTTATATACATGAATGTAAAGGGACAAAATAGTAAATTTTAACAATAAACAGATAAGATGAAATCTAATTAATCTTATTTCTAACATTTACTGAACTTTTTGCATTTTTTTGACAGCACTTGAGTCACATCAGGCTCAGTTATCTGAAGAAGATGCTGAGGATAAGCCTAGAGCTGTCGAGTTATCACAACGCGGACAAAACAATGCCGCAGCACCAGCTCAAAGGGGAATGGTTCTTCCTTTTGATCAACATTGCATCACCTTTGATGAAGTTAGATACTCTGTTGACATGCCAGCTGTAAGATAGTTAACTATTAAAAACTCTTTTTTTTTTTTTTACCACATGACTCATGCACTTTCATATATTAATACTAATCCAAAATGAATTTTGCAGGAGATTAGAGCACAAGGAGTAACTGAGGATAAGCTAGAGCTTCTCAAGGGGATTAGCGGCGCGTTTAGGCCTGGAGTTCTTACTGCTCTTATGGGTGTTAGTGGAGCCGGTAAGACGACTCTTATGGATGTCTTGGCTGGTAGGAAAACCGGAGGCTACACCACCGGTGACATAAGGGTTTCCGGTTACCCGAAAAACCAAGAGACTTTTGCTAGGATATCCGGGTATTGTGAGCAGAATGATATCCACTCTCCTCATGTTACTGTCTATGAATCCTTGCTTTACTCAGCTTGGCTAAGGTTATCTCCTGATGTTGATGCCGAAAAAAGAAAGGTTAGTGTAATTTTTGTTAAGACATCGTTTATATAACTTCAGTGGTATACTCCTATTGTTCAAACGTTAATGCTGATGTTCTTTTTTTTATTTTTTATTTTTTTTGATTGTAGATGTTTGTGGAAGAGGTTATGGAGCTTGTTGAACTAAAAACATTGAGAGGAGCATTGGTTGGGTTACCGGGTGTGAGCGGTCTATCCACGGAGCAAAGGAAGAGGCTTACTATCGCGGTTGAGCTAGTGGCTAACCCATCAATCATCTTCATGGATGAGCCCACATCCGGGTTAGATGCTAGAGCCGCGGCTATTGTGATGAGGACCGTAAGAAATACCGTGGACACGGGAAGAACCGTCGTCTGCACCATCCATCAACCCAGCATTGACATTTTTGAAGCATTTGATGAGGTAAATCTCATGCAATGTTTTCAATAAAACAAAAATTTTCATTTAAACATTTACCCAAGTAACAAAACTCTTCATATGCTGATTATTATTGCAGTTGTTCTTGTTAAAGAGAGGAGGCCAAGAGATTTATGTTGGTCCTTTGGGTCATAATTCATGTCACCTTATCAAGTACTTTGAGGTAATATTTTAACTACTATACAATGTTAAAATCTGAATCATCAAAAATGGTTATACTTAAACAAAAATATACTTCAACAGAGCATTCAAGGAGTAGCAAAGATCAAGGATGGTTACAATCCTGCAACATGGATGTTAGAAGTTACAACACCTGCGCAAGAATTGGCTTTAGGAGTTGATTTTACTGACTTATACAGAAACTCTGACTTAAGCAGGTATAAAAAAACTCTCTTCTATGTGAGTCTTAACCATTTTCTTTTTTACCATTTGTTAATAAATCATAATTTTACAGAAGGAACAAGGCTCTCATTCAAGACTTAGGCGCACCCCGTCCGGGTTCACAAGATCTCCACTTTGAGACTCAATTTGCACAACCGTTCCATGTTCAACTATTCGCGAATCTTTGGAAACAACATTGGTCATATTGGCGAAATCCTCCGTACACTGCAGTTAGGATGCTTTTTACCACGGTTATAGCACTTCTCTTTGGATCCATTTTTCTGGGATCTTGGAAAGAAAACTGTAAGTTTCCCCTCCTATATATATATTTTCATGACATATAAGGCTTTTGAGATAACTAACATATCTTTTGCTTTCACAATGCAATATTTCAGTGACAATAAGCAAAATCTTATCAATGCAATGGGTGCAATGTATGCTTCTATCTTGTTTCTTGGTGTCCAAAACGCCTCATCCGTGCAACCTGTTGTGTCGATTTGAACGAAACCGTTTTCTATAGAGAAAAGGCAGCAGGAATGTACTCTCCCATGCCATACGCACTTTCCCAAGTATGTAATGACTGAGATATCAATTGATTTTAAAATGAAATCGAATTTTTTAAATGTTCTAATTAAATCTTGTTTTGTTTACTTGCCATATTTCAGGTTTTGATTGAGATACCATATATCTTCGCACAAGCTATAGTTTATGCACTCATTATATATTCCATGATAGGATTTGATTGGACAGTAGCCAAGTTCGTATGGTATCTCTTCTTCATGTTCTTCACTCTTTTATACTTCACCTTCTATGGTATGATGACCGTTGCCGTTACACCGAATCACCACATCGCCACCATCATTGCCGCTGCCTTCTACTCCATTTGGAATCTCTTCTGTGGATTTATCATCCCACGACCGGTAAGAAATCCGAAAATATATATATACGTATACACTATAATAAATGATCTCACGTGGATTATTATAAGGTGATAAAATCCTGTTGAAACTGATAATTTTATGTTTGATTATTGTAGAAAATCCCTGTTTGGTGGAGATGGTACTACTGGGCTTGCCCCGTCGCATGGACCTTGTATGGGTTGATCGCATCGCAATTCGGGGGGACGTAGAATCACGTTTCGGAGGCCGGAACCGGGGAAGTGGTGAAAGATTATGTTAGATCTCACTTTGGATTCAAGCATGATTTTCTACCCGTTGTTGGAGTGATGGTTGCTGGGTTTGCAGTTATGTTTGCTTTTGTCTTTGCAATTTCCATCAAGGTGTTCAACTTCCAAAAGAGGGTAGAATAGAAGACATATCACATAACAAAAAGGTTTCTTTGGTGTAACATAGTTTATATATATGCAGAATCTATTTATTTTTTTGATCATTTTTTCATTAGTTTGAGATATAAATGTGTATGATATCACATAATTGCAATAAAGTATCAAGTTTTGTATGTTTACAATGGATATATAAATTCCTCCAATTGATAATCTTATATAAAAAAACCACTTGGGCACTAGGACCATTGTGAGCAGGTTCGCTTAGCTATGAATGTTGAAAAAATGAGCACCGCAAAAAATACATGTCACTCAGCCAGCCAACGAAAGATGATAAATAGTTGAATGAAATGTACACTAAATATTTTTCGAGAAATTTCCTTTAAATTACTGGTATAACTATCGAAATCGTGAGCATCAACAAGTAGATTTCAAGATTACCTAGTCTAGCCCATTCTTAAATGAGATTAGATTTACGCAAAAAAAAAAGATGAATATGTTGACTTTATTTATTAAAAAACGTTAAATTACAAAAATATATTTTTAAAATTTACCAAATATATATATTCTTTTTATCACATCATAATTTACAACTCTTTCGAATTGAATTGACCCATAATTCGATCCAGATATTTAAATTATCCCAAATTTCAAGCTGAAATATTTGTAAATTTCCAGAACTTTTCATATCATCCTTCACTTATAGGCCTACGAGGTGAGTAACTCGGGTTTGCACTCTACTTAATAAAAGTTTTGATCGAAACGAACTGAATATACACATATTTTAAAAGTTCATATAAAATTTAGGTTCAACTCAATTATAAAATAAATCGAGCTTGAGCATGTTAATGCTCGACTCGTTTATCTAAAAAATAACACTATATGAGTGTATATAGTGTTATTTTTAGATGAGCTATCCGGGTACGGGTTGAAAGCCCAGGTTAATCTCGTTCACTTTGTAAACTAGCCCAACGATGACATTTTAAACTCGTTTTAAAATTTAGACATGACTTGTATAAGATTTATTTTTGTTTTATAAGATTTTTATATTTTCACATTTATTAACTTCTCGTGAATTGACATCTTCATGTACCAATAAGGCAATCAATTTCTTCCTCATTACAATAAAGAATTAATTTTTGAGGTTACATTGAATCTAACAACATCTCATTTGCCTTCAAAAATGAAAAACATCCTCTTTCACCTTACACATTCATTTTTTCATTATTTTTGGTCAAATAACAATAGAAACTTCTCCCCTATTTGATTAACTTAATCTGTGCAAGTCTTAAGTGTAAAGTCAAAAATAACTTAATACATTGGATATGTCTCAAATTTTAAGAACCCAAAAAAGCATTTCTATGATTTATTTCACCTTACACATTCTTTCACCTTACACATTCATTTTTTGTTTGGTGGAACAATACAAGCACACTATATAACTTAAGACGTTTATACATTGAATTGCTTTATCAAAAGCATTTCTATGATTTATTTCCTAATTTTCAATAAATTGGTCAAACAAGACAGATAATTTGACCCTTACAGAAATACATTTAATTTCTTATTATTAAATTAAACTCTTATTTAAGGAAATTAGTTATTCGATCTCTAGAAAAAGATGTGTGATCTGGTCATGTTCTTATATGAAGTCTATTTCTTTACAATCGTCTCAAACCTTTAAATATCTTCCATTCGTGTTTACGACACGCACGTAAACACAACGTTTTCAGACGTATGTTCATGAGGTGTTGATAATAAGCTATAGTAGCCATGGGTACAAGCTTTTGATATGTATAGGCTAAGCAATAGTATGAGGAGTAGTACAGGGAGAAATACAACGCCGGCTTGGAGAAACACGTCGATAGAGGTTTTCTCGACGTCAACAAGGGATGAAGACGACGAAAGCCGAACGGAAGCGCTAAAATGGGCTGCTATCGAGAAACTTCCTACGTATGATCGGCTTAGGAAGGGTATTTTGATGGGATCTCGAGGCGACAGGACTGAAATCAACGTCGAAACACCTCGGGTTTCGGAAAAGAAATATCTTATGGATAAGTTGGTTAGTATTACCGAGAAAGATAATGAAAGTTTCTTGTTGAAGCTCAAGAACCGGGTTGAGAGGTACGGAAAAATCGACATGTTTTTTAAATTGATTTTTCGAAAACTTAGTTATATATATATTGATTATGCAACTTATTTTTGTGTTGATCAGAGTTGGTATTGAAATCCCGACAATTGAAGTAAGATTTGAGCATTTTGTGTGTAAAATCACATGTTTATGTTGGGAGTAGAGCTGTGCCTACCTTTTTAAACTTCTTCACCAACATTGTAGAGGTAAAATTATGCCTACCATTTTCTGTTTCCATTTTCGAATAAATATCGGAAGCATGAATATTGTTGTCCTTTTTTACGTTTAATAAATGTTTTTCTCTGAAATTGTGTAGGGTTTTTTCAACATTTTGCATTTGTTTCCTGATAAAAAGAAGGAATTCACAATCCTTGACGATGTTAGTGGAGTGATCAAGCCTAACAGGTAAGGGAAAATTAGAGGGAGTTTATTAATTTAAATCTTATATTATTATTACTTTGTTACTCTACATAGATATTGCAGTCCGGATCACCTGTTTCTCTTCTATATTGCATCTCCTGTTGTAATTATTTCATTGGTCCACGTGGCATCATTGCCTACCAATTAGTATAATTAAAATTAAAATATTAATAAAAATACATTCTTTTCTTTTTATTTTTTTCAACCGTAAATATATCAAAACAGAAATGAGTTGTACTCCTTTCTATCTCTCGTGACGGTCGACCGAGTACCACCCTTACCGGAGATTCTCGCCGAAGACGAAGCCCATCCTTGCCGGAGACGAAGCTTTGTCCACCATCTCAACTTCGAACAACTCTGGAATTTACTTTGTGATAACTTCTTTATTGAAAAAGTTGGATATTAGTTGAAACTCAAATTCATGTCAGATGCTTTATTTTAGCATGAAGCCAACAATTTTAGTTTCAGTTAATGGAATAAAGTTGGATTGGAACTCAAAATCTCCGCCCACAAAAATCTCGAAAATAAAAAGTATATAAATTGGTTTCTGTCCGGAAAATGTACACTAAAATCAAATAACATGAGTTGTAGAAGCTCAATCAAGCATTTCAATGCAGCCAAAATTAACCAGCAAGTTATTACAAAATAAATCCCTTGAACAGGAGCAGTAGAAGGCTAGAAGCTCAATCAAGCATTTCAATTGCTTCTTCTCCGGCGAGAATCTCCGGCCAGGATGGTACCCGGCGTCACAAGCGATAGACAGAAAAGGAGCTTCGTCTCCGGTGAGGAAAGGGCTTCGTCTTCGGCGAGAGTATCGGTAAGGGTGGTACTCAGTCGGCCGTCAGGAGAGAGAAAGGAGTACAACTCATTTATGTTTTGATATATTTACTACTGGTGAAAAAAAATAAAGGAAAGAATGTATTTTTATTAATATTTTAATTTTAATTATACTAATTGGTAGCAATGATGCCACATGGACCAATGAAATAATTGCCACAGTCGATGCAATATAGAAAGGAAACAGGTGATCCGGACTGTAGATATTGATGTTGTATATCTGAAGTACAAAGAACCATGCAGAATGACATTGCTTTTGGGTCCTCGAGTTCTGGGGAAGACGACGCTCTTGTTGGCCTTGGCCGGAAAACTCGAAAAAGAACTCAAGGTATTTAAGTGTAGTGGCAACTCCAAAATGGCAGATATTTTTGGTTTATGTGAAAACTATTACTAATTGGTTTTAGGATGGAAATATCGGATTTATTTATGGAATTAATTTCCGGTTTTTAAAGTTTGGTTCAATTTGTATGATTAGTGTAGTGGCAAGGTGACCTATAATGGTCATGAGATGAATGAATTTTGTGCCTCAAAGAACAGCGGCATATATCAGCCAACATGATCTTCACATGGGAGAATTGACTGTGAGAGAAACCTTGGCTTATTCAGCTAGATTTCAAAGGGGTTGGATATCGATTTGGTAAATTCAGTTATCCATTTTTCTCTTTCTATATTAATCTTATGGGAATCGTATTTTTGCTTAATCTTATGGCTTTTGTTGAAACATATATAGATGTTAGCTGAATTGGCTAGAAGGGAAAAGGAAGCTAACATTAAGCCTGATGCGCTGATATTGATCTTTTCATGAAGGCTAAACTTAAAACACATATTCTACTTGTCTTGATTCGAACCCAAACCTGAAATGATCCGTAGAAAATAGGGCTCGTCTGATATTGATTATACCCGAGTCGGGAATGAGAATGATTCGTTTAGGGTACTCGTTTGGTAATGTTTTCAAATGAGAGTCCAAATAATTTCAAAAATGAGAGATTATATCTTCTAAGACTTACTATTACAACAACATAGTGAACATAATTAATTGGAATAATCGGGTTATGTCATTTTTTTTTAATTCAATCTGATTTATTAACTTGTGTCATTTCCTGATTTTAGGCTGCTGCAGTTGAAGGTCAAAAGGAAAGTGTCATTACAAATTACATTCTAAAGGTAAATTTCAGCTCATTTCTTGAGTGATTTGTTTTTAGCATTACAAAGTTTCTGACACTTTCTACAATCTTGACACTACTTATATATAGGTCTTAGGACTAGAAGTATGCGCGGATACCATTGTAGGAGACGGGATGAATCGGGAATCTCCGGAGGGCAAAGGAAGCGTGTCACAACAGGTTAAAAACACTAGAACAAGATTATATAACAAGTTTTCTCGAAGATAAATTTTGTGTTGATTGTGTGAAATAATTGTTTGTTTGTTGTAGGTGAAATGCTTGTAGGACCATCTAGGGGCATTATTAATGGATGAGATCTCAACCGGTTTAGATAGTTCAACGACATATCAAATTATAAATGTGCTTCGACAAACGGTCCATATCTTAGATGCAACGCGGTTATCTCCCTCTTATTGCCCGCACCCGAAACATATGATCTCTTCGACGACATCATTCTCCTATCGGATGGTTTCATCGTGTATCAAGGTCCTCGTGAACATGTTCTCGAGTTCTTTGAGCTCATGGGATTCAAATGTCCGGAAAGAAAAGGAGTTGCGATTTCTTGCAAGAAGTAAGAAAACTTGATGAAAACATAAGAGAATAAAACTTGTTTATTTTGTAGCATTGTTTTGATTAGGATTGCAACTATTTGTGTAGGTGACTTCAACTAAGGATCAAGAACAATATTGGTATCAACAAAACAAACCCTATCCGGTTCATTCCTTCTAAGGAGTTTGCCGAGGCTTTCCAATCGTTTTATGTCGGTAGACGACTAGCCGGAGAGCTTTCTACTCCTTATGATAAGAGTAAAAGTCACCCTGCAGCCTTGACTACGGATAAGTAATGGTCTTGGCAAGAGGGAGATTTTTCAAAGCAACTCTCTTCTAGGGAGTGGTTGCTTATGAAGAGAAGTTCATTGTCTACATCTTCAAAATTTGCCAAGTAAGTAACCCTTAATTGCGCTTCTGAGTTTTTAAGATGAAAAACCTCATTTACTTATCATTGGGCTTTTCTTAATGCAGCTTGCGATTGTGGGATGTATTGCAATGACGGTCTTTTTTTAGGACAAAATTTCACAAGAATCTTGATAATGGACAAATGTACTCAGGAGCATTGTTTTTTGCTGCGACTATGCTCATGTTTGTCGGTATGGCGGAAATCTCAAATGACAATTTCGAAACTACCCGTGTCTTCAAACAACGAGATCTTCGATTCTTTCCGGCTTGGGCCTATGCACTCCCTAGTTGGCTATTGAAGATACCTTTGACATTAGTTGAAGTTTCTACTTGGGTGTTCTTGACTTACTATGTCATTGGTTTTGACCCTAATGTTGGAAGGTTGATGAAGCAATTTCTAGTACTCTCAGTACTAACCAAATGGCTTCGGGTTTGTTTCGGTTAATTGGAGCAAGCCGGTAGAGACATGATTGTTGCAAGCACATTCGGTTCTTTTGCTCTCATGATTCTCTTTGCCTTGGGAGGATTTGTCCTATCAAAAGTAATTAAATTCATTATTATTGTAACACCCAGGATTTTCAAATGATTATGTCTTCAAGTGCTAATAATTTTTATTGTATTCTTATGTGTAGAGAGTGTGAAGAATGTGGGTGTGTGGGGCTATTGGTCATCTCCTATGATGTATGCACAGAATGCTATAAGTGTAAATGAGTTCCTTGGTCATACTTTGGTCCACAGTAAGTACATTATAACATCTTTTCTTCACTCCTTGATCTCAAAACATGAAAAATGACTTTTTCTTGGTTTCTTATAGATTCCTGCAGGAAATACAACAAGTATTTGGTGTACAAACTTTGAGGAATATGGGAATTGTCCCGGAATCGTATTGGTATTGGCTCGGAACAGGCGCATTGGCCGGATATGTACTCCTTTTCAACTTTCTCTACACAATGGCTCTTACTTTCCTCAACCGTGAGTATCTTATTGATCGAGTATTGTTTATATACATGAATGTAAAGGGACAAAATAGTAAATTTTAACAATAAAACAGATAAGATGAAATCTAATTAATCTTATTTCTAACATTTACTGAACTTTTTGCATTTTTTTGACAGCACTTGAGTCACATCAGGCTCAGTTATCTGAAGAAGATGCTGAGGATAAGCCTAGAGCTGTCGAGTTATCACAACGCGGACAAAACAATGCCGCAGCACCAGCTCAAAGGGGAATGGTTCTTCCTTTTGATCAACATTGCATCACCTTTGATGAAGTTAGATACTCTGTTGACATGCCAGCTGTAAGATAGTTAACTATTAAAAACTCTTTTTTTTTTTTTTTTACCACATGACTCATGCACTTTCATATATTAATACTAATCCAAAATGAATTTTGCAGGAGATTAGAGCACAAGGAGTAACTGAGGATAAGCTAGAGCTTCTCAAGGGGATTAGCGGCGCGTTTAGGCCTGGAGTTCTTACTGCTCTTATGGGTGTTAGTGGAGCCGGTAAGACGACTCTTATGGATGTCTTGGCTGGTAGGAAAACCGGAGGCTACACCACCGGTGACATAAGGGTTTCCGGTTACCCGAAAAACCAAGAGACTTTTGCTAGGATATCCGGGTATTGTGAGCAGAATGATATCCACTCTCCTCATGTTACTGTCTATGAATCCTTGCTTTACTCAGCTTGGCTAAGGTTATCTCCTGATGTTGATGCCGAAAAAAGAAAGGTTAGTGTAATTTTTGTTAAGACATCGTTTATATAACTTCAGTGGTATACTCCTATTGTTCAAACGTTAATGCTGATGTTCTTTTTTTTATTTTTTATTTTTTTTGATTGTAGATGTTTGTGGAAGAGGTTATGGAGCTTGTTGAACTAAAAACATTGAGAGGAGCATTGGTTGGGTTACCGGGTGTGAGCGGTCTATCCACGGAGCAAAGGAAGAGGCTTACTATCGCGGTTGAGCTAGTGGCTAACCCATCAATCATCTTCATGGATGAGCCCACATCCGGGTTAGATGCTAGAGCCGCGGCTATTGTGATGAGGACCGTAAGAAATACCGTGGACACGGGAAGAACCGTCGTCTGCACCATCCATCAACCCAGCATTGACATTTTTGAAGCATTTGATGAGGTAAATCTCATGCAATGTTTTCAATAAAACAAAAATTTTCATTTAAACATTTACCCAAGTAACAAAACTCTTCATATGCTGATTATTATTGCAGTTGTTCTTGTTAAAGAGAGGAGGCCAAGAGATTTATGTTGGTCCTTTGGGTCATAATTCATGTCACCTTATCAAGTACTTTGAGGTAATATTTTAACTACTATACAATGTTAAAATCTGAATCATCAAAAATGGTTATACTTAAACAAAAATATACTTCAACAGAGCATTCAAGGAGTAGCAAAGATCAAGGATGGTTACAATCCTGCAACATGGATGTTAGAAGTTACAACACCTGCGCAAGAATTGGCTTTAGGAGTTGATTTTACTGACTTATACAGAAACTCTGACTTAAGCAGGTATAAAAAAACTCTCTTCTATGTGAGTCTTAACCATTTTCTTTTTACCATTTGTTAATAAATCATAATTTTACAGAAGGAACAAGGCTCTCATTCAAGACTTAGGCGCACCCCGTCCGGGTTCACAAGATCTCCACTTTGAGACTCAATTTGCACAACCGTTCCATGTTCAACTATTCGCGAATCTTTGGAAACAACATTGGTCATATTGGCGAAATCCTCCGTACACTGCAGTTAGGATGCTTTTTACCACGGTTATAGCACTTCTCTTTGGATCCATTTTCTGGGATCTTGGAAAGAAACTGTAAGTTTCCCCTCCTATATATATATTTTCATGACATATAAGGCTTTTGAGATAACTAACATATCTTTTGCTTTCACAATGCAATATTTCAGTGACAATAAGCAAAATCTTATCAATGCAATGGGTGCAATGTATGCTTCTATCTTGTTTCTTGGTGTCCAAAACGCCTCATCCGTGCAACCTGTTGTGTCGATTGAACGAACCGTTTTCTATAGAGAAAAGGCAGCAGGAATGTACTCTCCCATGCCATACGCACTTTCCCAAGTATGTAATGACTGAGATATCAATTGATTTTAAAATGAAATCGAATTTTTTAAATGTTCTAATTAAATCTTGTTTTGTTTACTTGCCATATTTCAGGTTTTGATTGAGATACCATATATCTTCGCACAAGCTATAGTTTATGCACTCATTATATATTCCATGATAGGATTTGATTGGACAGTAGCCAAGTTCGTATGGTATCTCTTCTTCATGTTCTTCACTCTTTTATACTTCACCTTCTATGGTATGATGACCGTTGCCGTTACACCGAATCACCACATCGCCACCATCATTGCCGCTGCCTTCTACTCCATTTGGAATCTCTTCTGTGGATTTATCATCCCACGACCGGTAAGAAAATTATATATATATATATATATATATATATATATATATATATATATATATATATATATATATATATATATATATATATATATATATATATATATATATATATATATATATATAAAATGAAACACGTTGATCATAATTGATAAAATTTCGTGAAACTAATTATTTTATCTCTGATTATTGTAGAAAATCCCGGTTTGGTGGAGATGGTACTACTGGGCTTGCCCCATCGCATGGACTTTGTATGGGTTGATCGCATCTCAATTCGGGGATGTAGAATCACGTTTCAGAGGCGGAACCGGGGAATTGGTGAAAGATTATGTTAGATCTCAGTTTGGATTCAAACATGATTTTCTACCCGTTGTTGGAGTGATGGTTGCTGGGTTTGCAGTTATGTTTGCTTTTGTCTTTGCAATTTCTATCAAGGTGTTCAACTTTCAAAAGAGGTAGAATTGAAGACATATCACACAACAAAAGGTTGCTTTGGGTAACATAGTTTATATATATATGCAGAATCTATGTATTTTTTTTTTGATCATTTTTTCATTAGTTTGAGATATAAATGTGTATGATATCACATATTTGCTATAAAGTATCAAGTTTTGTATGTTTACAATGATGATAATATTATTCAATTACGAAATATTCTAATGATGATAGTCTTATATATATACACTCTCTTTGGTGTTCAAAAGAATATATATATATATATATATATATATATATATATATATATATATATATATATACAGATTTACACAAGAGAAAAATATGAATATGTTGACTTTATTCATTAAAAAAAAGGTTAAAGTGCTCAATATTTTGAACATTTACCAAATATATGAATTCTTTTTATCACATCAAAGTTTACAACTCATTCGGATTGAATTGAGTCAATTGACCCATAATTTGATCTAAAAATTTAACTTGATGGATTTAAATTATCTCAAATTCAAGTTATAATAATTGTGATTTTCCCGAATTTTCATATCATGCTACCCTTACAAGCCTTTATACGATACGAGTTACTCGGACTCGACTCATAAAAATCTCTGATCGAGTTCAAACCGAATATGAACACATTTTAAAGCTCGTATAAAATTTAGGTTAAATAAACAACCGGAGTTTGTGTATGTCAATGTTCGACTCATTCGTCCAAAAATAACACCATATGAGTGTTATATTAGCCGAGTTATTCGAGCACCGGCACACGTCTCGAGAAAAACCTTATTCACTTCTAACATCTCCTTTAGCTTTCAAAATTGAAAAACATCTTTCACCTTACACATTCAATTCTTCATTATTTTTGATGAAATAAACTTGGCAGAATTAAGTAAATGTGCAGTTTTTTTTTTATAGGTGAACAAAATGTGCAAGTTATTTTTTTTATGTGGAAATAAGTATGCACCTTCTATTTGTAAAAGAATCTTTCTTTAAATAGTACTAGTGCATATCCCGTGCCTTGTACAGGTATTTGTTAAGAGAGTCGGTATCCAGTATATTTGAACATGCTTCTATTAAAGGATAGTCCGTGTCTTGTACGGGTATTTGTTGATAAATATTTTAAAAAATACGCAATATATATACACGTGGAATATAAATTAACTTTTATAGATAAAGGGTATTATATACACATGAATCTTGTTCAAAATCCGAAGCTTATTGCATAAGATATATTTTTTATTAAAAGATCTCATAAATTCTTAATAGATAAATTTGTTTAAACTTAATTTAATATATAGCTTTTCAAATATACTTTTGGTTTTGGAGATCTTGAAAGTAAATGAACCTTGCTCAAGGTAATATAATGCGTGTGTTCGTTTACTAGTAAATGGAACTACTATGGAATTAGACTATTAATTATTTATTTGGAGTTTTTTTATACTTATTGTTACGCTATTGTTCAGGTATATATAATTAACCTATTCAATATTTCCTATGTGAAAACAAAATTAAGTTGATTAATAAGTCCATTCATAGTTTATTGAAAGTGAATTTTAATTTCAGATTTCCTTATTAAGGTTTGATTGAGAAATAGTTTAATAAGTACAGTTACATGATAAATTAAAATTTGATTTAACTAATCACTAATGAAGATGAACAGATAAAATTATAAATGTAGTACAAGAAATAGGTTCAAAGATGTTGAGGTTAATTCATTCCGTTTGTCCCTCTCTAGTGTCAAATTCACGGTGCAAGTATGTCTTTAGTTTCTAGCACGGGCAATTGAGCAATAATTCTCTCTAATGCATGCAATTGTAGTGATAACCAAACACTCATGCATTATAAGGTAAATATACCTACCTCACTTGCATAAATTGTTATTTTAGAGTGCAATGTTCTCATTTGACCAACTCTAGTGGTACTTAACCTCCATAATTTGGACTCTCCAATAACAGTACAAAAATCGAGGATTATCATTAAAGCGGTCGGAAATAAGAAGATTGTGTGTATAGAAATGTCACTAATAACAAAATAAATGATACTATAGAGGATGAGTGAAGATAGAGTTTGAATCGATCATGGCTGGATGTAAGAACCAGCTCCAAATGGTAATTGGTCTACAAATAAGGCTAATTTTGTGGAAGGTCATATTATGAAAGCAAAATTTCAAAACACAGATTTGCCCTGAATTTCAAGGATGGGAACAAACCTAAATTACAGGAATAAATATAGATAGGCCAGTTATACATTTCACACAATGCTTGGATCTCAACGATGTTTCCGTAACCTGCCATTAAGAAGCAGCCAAGGAGCCAAGGATTTTTGATGTAGAGGTAATGGAAACAATATAAAAACCGAAAAGTATTGCATTACAAGTATGATACTTTCTTTCAAATAATGTAGTCTAATCGGGTGAATTCTACTTGATCTTGTAATGTTCACAAACAAGCACATGGTACTACTATTATAAAAGACTACTTAAGAGGTCAAAACACAACCGATATAATGAATATATACCTTGTCTCTTTGTTTCCTCTTACAATATGAGATAATACCTTATGTTATTAATTGAGAAAAGTTATCCCGCTTGCACTCCTGAATAGAAGGAAGAAGAATGGTGTGAAGAAAACAAATCTTAGGATTACAAGCTTCAGTAAGTAAAAATGCAAAATAGGTAGCTAGTTGCAATAGGAGGGTGATATGTATAGTGATGCTAATCACCAAGGAAGAAATAGTGCAGGAGATCTGTAACAAAGAAGAAGATAAAGGGAGAGATGTCAAATCACGAAAGATTACCTGTGACTTGAAGATGGCTCTGAGAGATGCCGAATCACGAAAGATTACACCGGTCACTGTAAATCAAAAACAACAATGGAATATATACAACAATCACGACAATCCAACTCATGAACTCAAACACGCTAATCGTTCGACAGTGCAAAAACGAATTTGTTGAAAGCTCTAATCACCAGAAATTATTTCAGAACATATATAAAAATCGTTATAGGCATTTCCAAAACTAAGAAAAAGAAGGGTAATGTTACCGTAAGAAAGTTGTAATCACCAGAGATTATTCCGGACAATAATGAATATATGAAAAACTTTCTTCATAATAAAAGGCTGCAATAATATCCCGATCGACGTGAGAATGACGAATTCGTTGGAATCAAAGGAGGAGAGAAAGCTAATGTTACCGTGAAGAAACCGTATGTATATATAGTGATGGCGTACAAACTTGATCTTATCATGAAAAGATTGTATCGAATTATTTTGTAGATATTACTAACAACGAATCATACCAGCTTAATTGCTTGTGGCCGATTTAGATAATATTGGTCTAATTTTGATTGTTTTAGTTAAAAAGATTTTATTGCTTGATTACGTATCTTTTAACAAAATAAAACGTGAGATAAAACCGTGAGAATTTGTTTTAAATATATTTTAGGGCTTAATCTAGATTTTTACTCAAAATTCATATAGATATGCTGATTTTGAAAATATGATTACATTTTTTTTTATTTAAATTAAGTTATTAAAATTTCAGTAGAAAAATAAAAGATTTTTAAAACAACTAAAATTGTTGATTTTAAAAATATTCGTATGGATAAGATCGAGAAAATTATAAAGGCTGATTTGATCGATTTCATGTTGAACTGGTGAGAGGATCTTTAGAAAAATATATTTAAATTTTAGTTTAGTACGTAAAATAGGATTTATTAGCTTAATTAGTTATTTAGAAAAAAAAAAAGATTTTAATCTTCCAAAAATTGTGAGATCGTCACGTCAGCTTAAGTGACGGCTCTTTTAGTAAAGGTATATAGATTAACTAACTTTTAATACCCAACCTTCATCATGTACCCAACTTGGGTTACAAAAAATTTGTTATCTGATTTTAATACCCAACGTTACATATCCAACTTCACTTCGGGTACCCAACTTCGTTGTTACCCGATTTTAATACCCAACGTTACATATCCAACTCCACTTTGGTTACCCAACTTCGTTGTAACCCGATTTTAATACTCAACGTTTTTATATCCAACTTCACTTTGCTTACCCAATTTCGTTGTTACCCGATTTTAATACACAACGTTCTATATCCAACTTCATTTCGGTTACCCAACTTCGTTATTACCCGATTTTAATACCCAACGTTTTATATCCAACTTTACTTCGGTTACCCAACTTCGTTGTTACCCGGTTTTATTACCCAACGTTCTATATTCAACTTCACTTCGGTTATCCAACTTCATAGTTACCCGATTTTAATACCCAACGTTACATATCCAACTTCACTTCAGTTACCCAACTTCGTAGTTACCCGATTTTAATACCCAACTTTATATATCCAACTTCGTAGTTACCCGATTTTAATACCCAATGTTACATATCCAACTTTCCTTCGGTTACCCAATATTAGTTACCCGATTTTAATATCCAACGTTACATATTCAATTTCACTTTGGTTACCCAATATTAGTTACCCGATTTTAATACCCAACGTTACATATTCAACTTTATTTCAGTTACCCAATATTAGTTACCCAATTTTAATACCCAAGTTACATATTCAACTATACTTCGGTTACTCAATATTAGTTTTTCGATTTTAATACCCAACATTACATATTCAACTTCACTTCAGTAATTTAATATTAGTTATCCGATTTCAAAAGCGTACATGATACGTGATCTGCAACAAAGCCAATGATGGAGAGCCGTGAGATTCGATGTAGGTATCCACAAATCAATGCAGATTTTGCAATTTGAAATAAAATGAACCTTGAAAGGTGGAAATCATTACCTGTAAATAAGATCGGCAACAATGCCCCAATCCTCTTTTGAATTCCCAGATTGAGAAGAATACAACCACTGCAAATCCATTTTCGTTTTGAATGAAAATAGTAAGCCTCTTCCTACAATTTAACACGTCACAATTGGTTGTTTAATATTTTTCGGAATTTTCTTTTGTGACTTTTGCAAATTATTGTTTTTCCATTTTGGGTTTTCAATTTTGCAAAATATCCGATTGCTAAAAACATTAAAAACAGAATGAACAAAGAGATAGCTCAATCATTAGCTAGTAGCTCTAAGTTTCATGGTAAAACATAGATGAGCAGAATTTCCTGCTGCTACACATCAATACATATGCATTGTCTAACTCTTGATTCATTCTTAAATTGACCCGGGTTGGGTCTAGACTAGACATAGCAACACACTTTTCAAAGCTCATCTCCTATTATAGCCACTAAACCGCGGTCATCGGATGCTTGTTCTCTAGAGAGCTAAATGGCATTTGGACTTCAATGTTCGCCCTTCTGGTGGTCCGCAAGCAAGCGAGGTGTCCTCCCAAATGGTTGTTGCAAGCAAGTAGTTTGCTTGCAGCCACAATTCCTTCATTCTCCCTCGCAACAAGAGCCCCAATTGCATCCTGCGCAACAAACATACCCAAATTGAACATCTACTCTTAATACCTGTTTAATAAGTTTCAATAAACATTTACTTCCTCATGTGAGTTCATACTATTGTCTATTCTACAAGAACTATAAAAATCTGAATCGGGTAACTAGTTATGTTAACATTAAAATCTGAATCTTTCTACATAACTACGTTCACATCATTACTGTAACATGTCCTTATTT